>CAUYRH010078757.1:0-39445 GCA_963574655.1 Perodicticus potto
AGGGGCGAAGACTCGATCTAACTGCTTCCTGCTGGGTCGGGCGATGATAGAAGGGGGCAGTTGGGGTTTCTCCGGAGGGAGAGTGATACAAGGGTTCATGGACTGGAACCATCTTTATTGCGTGTGGCTTGATGACCTTTCTGGAAAACATAAATCTGAGGACTTTCCTTCTTTTTGAGATGATCTGGTGACCGATGTCTCTAGTCAGCCATCTTGCCTCTCCTCTTTATTATTTTAACATTCTAATATGCCCCCTTTTATGCCCAGAAGCATATGAATTCCCAAAGTGGGTAATGTATTAACTCAAAAGCATAAGTCTCTATTAGTGGAAATTTCCAGGCAAAGCATACAATGATTATTGGAAAGATGCTGTATCTTGATTATATATTTTTCCCATTCTAAGAGTGATTGTGTTGAGAGACTTCTCTCTCAGATAGGGCTTGATAAAGTGGGAACCAGGCCCGACTTTCTGAAACAGTGTTGGCAGAAATAAGGTGAGAAAACAGGGCCCACGAGCCAGCTGGCATATGTGGCAGAAGTCCCTCCCATGCATCAGAGATTCAGAGGAACCATAGAAACCATATGGGAGAGAAACCCTAGCAGAGGAGGGATAGCATATAAGAATCCTCCCTAAATGGTGGTAAATCCCAGCAGCTATGATGTGATGGTGGTTTCCAGGACTCTTATCTCCCAGTATGGAGGATCAGAAATTCTTCTGCTGACCATCAACTAATGAGGCAAAATCCACTAGCCACTACTCTTATTGTCACACCTGACTGACCTGTCCTGGTTCTGGGACCCTTCTGCTGGCAGTGAACTGACTATTAATGACATGTGTTTCTGTTACACCCCACTGTAAGCTCATGAGAACAGAATAAACATTATTTATTTTGGTATTCCCCACAGCTCATAGCTCTTCTACAAAGCAGGTACTAATCATATGTTGTTGTGTCAAAAGAAGAATAGAAAATGAAGTCAAGTGTTAAAGTTGGAGAAACACAATTTATATTCCATGTAAAATGGGTTAATATGTAGCCCTAGTTCTTTTTTAATATTGTTTGCAATTCATTCAATCATTCAACAAATATCTATCGAGCACTTACTATGTATCAGGCATTCTATTGGTAGCTAAGGATATAGCAACAAACAGGGCAGGTACCAAATCCTGCCCTCTTGGAATTGATTACATATTGGAGGAAGGAAGGAAATAAACATGCAAACAAATAAATAAGAATCCCAGATAATGATAACTATTATGAATAAAATAAAACAGAGTTATTGGATAGAAATGATTAATATAAGGCAGAGGAAAGTACCTTAGGCAGAGGAATCAGGAAAGATCTCTGAACAGGTAATGGGCTAAATAATTCTGATCATGCTAGATATGACCTCAGACTAGGGAAGGTCTCAGTAATGATTGGAAACTATTTGTAAATTCATAAACCATTTTTAATCAAAGCAATATGTGCACTTGCTAAATCACTTTTATAGTAGAGTAACACAGAAAAAAGTAATATCTACCTCCAAACTCTCTATTACTCAGGGAAATACTACAAAACATTTTTTGAGGTTTTTTCTTAATGTTTTCTATGCATATACAGAATATATGTATATATTAATAGCCTTTATACACAAATGGAGTCACATTAGCCCACTCTCCTGAGCCACTCATATTCCCCTTCAAGGAAAAACTCCTTACCCAGTTGCAAGGGATGTAATGAACTGACAACTTCCAGCTTTTAAGGTTTGCATCTGCTTTTGAGCCAAGAGTGACCCCAACTAATGACAGAATTAGATGATGGTGAAAAGGCCTCGCCATTTCTACACAACTGAGACTTCTCTATAAGGCATATTTAGGTTACATCTGTTTTTGCTTTGCTTTATTCTACTGTTAAAAATAATGTAGCAATTAGCATTTTTAAACATATGTCTTCATGCAGGAGAGAGTGCCTGTTTTTCTCATGTTCAGTCTAATACTGTTCACAGGTAATAGTTTACTGAATGGAGTAAAACTGAAAACTTTTCCACTTAAAAGTGGAACCAGACAAGATTGTCCTCTGTCGCCATTACTATTCAACATAGTTCCAGAAGTTCTGGCCAACACAATTAGACAAGAAAATAAAGGGCATCCAAATGGGAGCAGAGGAAATCAAACTCTCCCTCTTTGCTGACGATATGATCTGATACTTAAAGAACCCCAAAGACTCAGCCACAAGACTCCTGGAAGTCATCAAAAAATACGTTAATGGCTCGGCGCCTGTGGGGGGCATTGTGGCGGGTGCCTGTAGTCCCAGCTACTTGAGAGGTGGAGGCAAGAGACTTGATGGAGCCCAGGAATTGGAGGTTGCTGTGAGCTGTGATGCCACAGCACTCTATCCAGGGTGACAGCTTGAAGCTCTGTCTCAAAAAAATAAATAAATAAATACATACATTAATGTCTCAGAATATAAAATCAATGTCTACAAATCAGTAGCCTTTATATATACCAACAACAGCCAAGTTGAGAAGCTAATCAAGGACTCAATTCCCTTCACAGTAGCTTCATAACAATAACATACTTTTTTTTGTTGTTGAAACAGAGTCTCACTTTGTTGCCCTCTGAGGAGTGTTGTGACATCATAGCTCACAGCAACCTCAAACTCTTGGGCTTAAACAATTCTCTTGCCTCAGCCTCCTGAGTAGCTGGGACTATAGGCACCCATCACAATGCCCAGCTATTTTTAGAGACAAGGTCTTGCTTTTGCTTAGGCTGGTCTCAAACACATGAACTCAGGCAATCCACCCAAGGAGACTGTACTCGGCCTCCCAGAGTACTAGGATTATAGGCATGAGCCACCTCATCCGGCCCAAATTTACACTTTTAAAACATATCTCTGGCTGCTAGACATGGAATGGAGTTTACAAAGCTGTAGTAGAAGCAAAGAGTCAAATCAGAGGGCTGTTTCCAGGGAGACTAGCAAGTTGGACGAAGGTGTGGTAATAGAGGTGGTGAGCAAAGGCTGGTTTTAAGGCTCATTTAAACACAAATCTGAACTTGCTGTAGGATTATAATTATGAAGTGAGAGAAAGAGTGAATCAAAGATGTCACTTAGGTTTTTTTTAACCTAAGCGTCTAAGTAACATAGAACATCCCTTCGCTAAGAGGGCAAGACTAAGGGTAGTGTGAGTCTTTACAAAAGTTCTATTTTGGGGCAGTGCCTGTGGCTCAGCGAGTAGGGTGCTGGCCCCATATACCGAAGGTGTCAGGTTCAAACCCGGCCTCGGCTGAAGTGCAGAACAAAAAAACAGCCGGGCATTGTGGCGGGCGCCTGTAGTCCCAGCTACTTAGGAGGCTGAGGCAAGAGAATCGCCTAAGCCCAGGAGTTGGAGTTTGCTGTGAGCTGTGACGCCCCGGCGCTCTACAGAGGGCGATAAAGTGAGACTCTGTCTCTACAAAAAAAAAAAAAAAAAAGTTCTATTTTGGGCAAATCAAATTAGAATTGCTCATTAACCATTCAAAAGCAGATGTCAAGTAAACGATCGAATGTTTTTGCTGAGACTTAGGGGAAATGTCAGAGTAGAAGCTATTATTTCAATTGCACAGAGAGAGTAAGTGAGCTATCTTGTGCCAAAAGGCTTCCCATAGCCTTGCAGAATCTATGGATTTAATCCACCCTGATGGGGGCGGGGGGGACTGCCTAACAACTGATATGGTCATTTTACTCATTTTGTCTTACTCTATGCTTATTATTTAATTTTACCTTCTTTCTTATCTGCTTTCTTTTATTTTTGCTAATTCAATAGAGTTACTATTCAGTTTTTTTGTTTACCTCTTTTGGAAAATAGTCTATAGAGAGATTCCTCTTCCGACTGAGGATGTATAGGTGAGTGTTTTCACTCACTCCACAAACGTTAAGCAATACTTCAGCTCCAGCAGCCACTTGCATCAGGAGACTCAGCCAGAAGTTGTTTTTAGAATAGGAGAGAAATCCCTTGGGACAATCTTAAAGCACTTAAATAATGAAAGAGTAAGCACATAAAATGCCCCCCAAAAAGAAGAATGACTACACATATATAAATAAAGCTATTAGGTGAATCATGAGAACAAGAGAGAGAAATTTAATGGGAAATACCTAAAATAGTAATGATCTTTTAAGTGATGGGACAATGCATGATATGTATTATCCTTAATAATCATATCAGTTTCCCAATTTTGGAATGAAAATATATTATTTAGGAATTAAAAATAAAATGTATTATTTAGGAATTAAATATATATTATTTAGGAATTAAAAATAAATTATTTAGGAATAAAAAAATACAGAATACAGGCATATCTGTTTATTCTTATACAGAGAAAAAGTTGTTAGTGATTTAGCAAAAGTATAACCAATAGAAAGATGAGGGAAGATGTTAGCACCTGTAGGGTGAGAAGTGAATAAAAGACAGAGAAATGGAAATTGGGTATACAGATTATTATTTTCCTGAGAGGAGCAGGGAAATGTTAGAGTAAGAGGTCAAAAGAAAAATAAATAGTAGGAGGGTAATTTTGTGTTTTGTTTATAAAGTAAAGGGACTTAAAGTTATTCATAGCTTAAAGGTAAGGAAGTGATGAATTCAGAGAGGTTTCAGGAATAAGAAGAAAAAGAGATAATCAATGCAGCAAGGACTCCGGAGCCTTCAACACTGCTTAGTACAGGGAAGGAAGGTAAAATACGAAATGCCTGATTATAAATTATTCATTGACTATCTGGTGCCTTTCTAGAGAGCTATGTTCAATAAAACCCAATACTTTCCGGGTCAAATTTATGATCTAATGACAAATTACCTCCTTTCTTCTGCCGCTGTAACAACTTGTACTTGATAGCGATCTAATTTTTTTTCTGTGCCCTTTCAAGGATAAGCTTTTGTCAAAGCAGCTTGTCTTTGTTTGCTGAGGTCCTGTGTCATCTGCCGAGAAGCTCCTTTCAACTCTAGTCTGGTCCACACCGGCCCACCCCCGGCATGCAGTGAACCTTCGTGGGACTCTTCCTTTGATGTCCGTGACTACCAGCCCATGGGTCACACGCTGTTCTTGGGGCTCCCGGGCAGCATTCCAAGACTACCTCCTGGCTCCAAATCCATCAGGCTGGAAAACAGATGTTCGTAGAAAATATCAAAGAGTCACTGAAAATTACGCCCTCAGTGATCCGTAAAAGACCTCAGTTATTTGTTCTCACAAATGGTACTGTTTTGTGATGTAAACTGTACTTTGAAAGCTTTTCTTCGTGATCAAGAAAACAAGAACTCCCAGATATATGAGGAAAACAATCAGTAAATTCGTGATCAGAGATGCTAAAGACTTCAGGTCACTCTGGTTTCAGTAAATGGAGCCAGTCATCAGAACCCCCAGCACACACCCCAGGGACCCTATGACCCCCCTTTGTGTTTCTAGGGTGCCAGGGGAGGCTTGTGCCCAGGTGCTGCTGCCCCAGCAGGTTAAGGGAAGGCCATCCCCTCAATGGCCCTCCCCAGGCTAAGACCTGTGAGGTTTGCCTCTTCCAGGAGTCCAGTAAAGGTACCACGGCCTCCATGAGTGCCCTGTCCCTGATTCCACTTAAGACGTCGTTTTCAAAGTCTCATAGCCTAAGAAGCATCTGCTCTCTATTCGTACAGATTCCATTCACAGAAACCCTGAAGAAGGAGCCCCAGAGGAAGCTATGGCTGAAGTAATACCATCTAGAAAGTTACAAAGATCAGAAATACGAACGCACCTTGCAGTTTCTGAAATTGGTGTACTAGTTTATGCAACCTGTAAGCATTCCCGAGGCTTACACTCCTCAAACGACTGGGTTCCCTTACAGTCACTCCCTTAGCGTGTGCCACTCTGTCAGCCACGTGCTCCTGTTCCACTGCCGTTGCTATGCACGGATTATTTGCCTTCCCAGGTGCGCTATAGATTCTCTAAGTCCCGCTCTCCTTTGATTCTGCTCATATTACGTATAACTGTAAAGTGCAAACAATTTGTGTGCAGTCAGATTTTAAATATAAAAATTAGGGCTGGGCATGATGGCTCGTGTCCGAAATCCCAGTACTTTGGGAGGCCAAAATGGGAAGATCTCTTGAACCCAGGAGTTTGAGATCAGTTTGGGCACCAATGCAAGACCCTGTCTCTACAAAAAGTAAAAAGCTTAGCTGGGCATGATAGCCCATACCTGGAGTCCGGACTCAGGAGGCTGAGGCAGAATGGCTTGAGCCCAGGAATTCAAAGCAGCAGCAATCTATGATCACACCTCTAGCCTAGGACAGTGATTTTTCAACTGGTGTGCCATGAAAGGATCTTAGGTACGCCATGAAAAATTTTAAAGATAATTCATTGAATTATTTTCAAAAGAAGTTCAAAGCACAGTAAGTATATTCTTTTTACTCTTATTTTTTTTTCTTTTCTTTTTTTGAGACAGAGTCTTACTTTTTACCCTGGGTACAGTGCCATGGCATCAGAGCTCACAGCAACCTCAAACTCTTGGGCTCCAGTGATCCTCTTGCCTCAGCCTCCCAGGAAGCTGGGACTACAGGCATCCACCACAACGCCCAGCTGTTTTTTGAGATGGGGTCTTGCTCTTGCTAAGGCTGGTCTTGAACTGGTGAGCTCAAGCCATACACTGACCTCAGCCTCCCAGAGTGCTAGGATTACAGGCATGAGCCTCCACACCCACTCAGCCTACTCTTTTTTTTTTTTTTTTTTTTTTTTTGATCAACAAAATTTAATTGTGCAGCTGAAGTTTAAATATAGGTTCAAGTGTGGGGTTAAAAAAAGAAGGTTGAAAACATGGCCTAGGGTGACAGAGTGAGACCCTATCTCAAAAACATTAAAAGTAGGCTGGGCACCTGTAGCTCACTGGTTAGAGCACTGGCCTGTGCACGGGGGTGGCAGGTTCAAACCCAACCTGGCCAGGACCTGCTAAACAAAAAAGAAAAAAAAAACAAACATTAAAAGTAAAAGAAGAGGGTGGCAGCTGTGGCTAAAAGGAGTAGGGTGTTGGCCCCATATGCTAGAGGACGTGGGTTCAAACCCAGCTCTGGTCAAAAATACTGCAAAACAAAAAAGTCAATAAAATAAATAAAAAGTAGTTGATTTCATTAAGAGAGATACACAGAGAGGTAATCCAATTAAAGGTTTTATGTATCTCACTAGCCTGTGTATGGTTTCAAATCTAATCACATTGCTTAGGTATGCTAACATACATTCCCCAAAACATTAATAAACAGGCATGCTATTTATCAAGCGCTTTTCTTCCTATTATCAGGGAAGTAAATGAATATTTTTCTCATATTACGATTACCTTAACTTTTACAGTTTCTCCAAGAGCTGTAAGATAATGTGATTTTTCAACAGAATATCTGTCCTGCTTCATCATAGCAAATCCCTCTCTTTAAGTTCTATACATTCTGTTCTCTGTCCATACCCCATCAGCATTTGATAAATGTATTTTGAACGACTGATAGTCACATCCATTGCATTCTGTCTCCTGACATAAAATCTCACTGAAACACAGGACAGTTCTTGCTACTGAAAGGTTCAATAATCATGCCCCAAGTCATCTCTTGAGGACTGAAGACGTTCTCGCATCTGAGTTACTGATTCTCCCTAACTAACTCATCCAACCATGAGGATCTTGCTTTGTGTCTTTGGCGTCCTCGCCTTGTTGTCTTTGTCCCTAACTTCTCAAGGTAAGACAGAAACTTTCATTCCAGAGTTATAAAAACGTAAGTGAAGGAAAATACAAGGTCTTCCAAGCGTTCAAGAATAAATTAGGCAAAGGCACAGTTCACTGTACTGTGAAGGCTGCTCAGAGGATGGAAACAGATACTGAGGACGTCAACAAGGTGCTTCCCTTTCAAGAGTTGTGTTTGAGCAAAAGATGGTGGGAGGATACACACAAAACAAGGAAAACTGGGGGAATTAGAAAAATGGGATGTACGTGATGGCTGAAAGGGCTGGGAGTGAAGAGGGGAACGCTCCATCGGGGTCCTTGGTTCACAGAACACACTCACCACTGACCTAGGCAAGGGCCAGACAATGCATTTCCTTAAAGTTGTGTAAAACTTTTATGGTTTTATTTAATCTATGTGGAAATTATTTTTTCTTAAGATTTCACCTACATTTTTAACCAAATACTTAGCCAATTATACATGTGTACTTATTAAATAATCAATCTAATTTTCCCAAATTATACTCTTAAATCTGCCAATGCTATGTAATAAATGCATATTAATTTTTGATTTATAGATTTATATTACTACCTATTGACTTATTTATCTTTTCTGATGCATGTACTATCTTAGAGCATGTTTTAATTCTTTGCAATTCAATATTTCCCTCGTTGTTGTTATTTCTTTATATTTTAGTGAGATATAATTAAACCTAAAATTCATTCTTTTAAAGTGTTCCATTCAGTGATTTTCAATATATTCATAAAATTGTACAACCATCACCACTAAATGAGAATAGTTGTATAACCCTCAAAAGAAACCCCATATCTCTTCTCTTCTCCCCCCAGACCTTGACAACCACCGAACTGATTTTTGTCTGAATCTATATGCCTCTCCTGGGCATTTCATGTAGATACAATTACAAATACATGACCTTTTTATTCACAAGATTAATCCATGTTGTGGCACATATTAGTACCTTATTCCATTTTATTGCTAAAAAAATTCATTATACAGATAAACTAGATTTTGCATTGTTCCACTTTGGAGCTGTTAATAATGTTCCTGCTATAAATATTCACGTCCACGTTTTAGCATGGATGTGTTTTCACTTCTCTCGGGTATATACCTGAGAATAGAATTGCTGGGTTATATGGTAAGTCTATGTTTACATTTTTAGCAATTGATAAACTTTTCCACAGCAGCATGCTTCATTTTAAATTCCTACCAGCAATGAGCAAAGTCTCCAGTCTCCGCATGCTCACCAATACTTGCTATTGCCTATCTTTTTTATTATAATTAACTTAGCTGGTATGAAATAATACACCAGTACAGATTTTTCTTGAATTTCCTTAATCAGTAGTGATGTTGAGCATTTTCTCACATGCTTTTTGGCCTTTTACATATCTTCTTTAGAGAACTACCTTTTCAAATCTTATGCTTGTTTTTTTTTTATTGTATTATTTGCATTTTTAGTATTGAGTTGTGAGCTCTTTATATGTTCTGGATAATAAACTCTTTTTAGATATAGGTTTGCAAATGCTTTCTTACACTCTGGGGTTTTTCTAATGTTTTATCACACATGCTTGATATACTCTTGAGTTGCTTTTCAGATTCAAGTTACAAACAACCAAACTCAATAGACTTAAATAATATATATATATATATATTATTAGACATAATGAAAGCTCCCAAGATCAGGTTGTTCTAAAACGGGTTCATTCAGCAAATCACCAACTTTAAGTGTCAGATATATCTTTTTTTTAAATTGTCTTTTGTACTAACTTGGATGGAGCTGGAACACATTCTTCTTATTAAAGCTTCACAAGAATGGAGAGATTCTGACATGAGGACAATTGATGACCTAGTCCATGGTGGGGGGTGGAGGAATGGGGGAGCAGAGAGAGGGTAGAAGGGAGGGGTTGGGGGGGTCACAGTGTTTGGCACACCTCTCGGGGGAGGAACCCATTTATAAGAGGGACTTTGCCTGACAAATGCAATTAGTGTAACCTGGATCTTTGTACCCTCAAGTGTCCGATATGTTTTTAACTAGCTCCTTTCACAGCCGCAAGATAGCTGTCATTGTCCTAGACATCACATCCAAGCCCACCAGATAGACCAGAACAAAAGGAATCAACAAAGAGTACTTTTTCCGAAGTTTTCCAGAAAAGGGTCACATAGCCAGCCTCAACTTAATCACTGGCAAAGAAACACAGACGGCTATTACTGGCTCAGACTAATGTAGATTTAGGAACAGGGTATTAGAAGGGTAGGCAACCGAGTTAGGACTCAGACTGCAAGAACGAATATGGTTGTTGTGTGTATATAAACGTATTTGTTTGTGTATATATGTCTATACAGACATTATTGTTTAGTTTTGCCATATTGCTTTAACCTTTGTATCAACGGAACTGCATAGAATGTAATTTTTGTATCTGGCTTAGTTTACTTCAGATTACATTTATAAAATTTATCTGTGTAGCTGTGTGCAACTGTAGTTCATTAATTTTAATCCTATTTGGTGTCATATCATAGTAATATGCCACTATTTATTTATCTATTTCACAGTTTACTGTTGGTAAACATTTAAGTTGTTTTCAAGTTTTGTCTGCTATGAATACTATTACTGCTTTAAATATTTTTAAACGATTCTTGTTATATATGTGCATACCTTTTTAAGGAGTCTAGAATTAAAGTTCTGGGCAGCGCCTGTGGCTCAAAGGGCGCTGGCCCCATATGCCAGAGGTGGTGGGTTTGAACCCAGCCGCAGCCAAAAAAAAAAAAAGAATTAAAGTTCTAAGTGTTTGAAACAGGATATGTATATTTTCAATTTTAGGAAATGATGCCAAAGAGTTTCCTGCTTATTTGAGCAAATTTATGCTCCTTCAGTGTAAGAGAGTTCTTCTGGGCCCACATCCTTATTAACAGTTTATGTTGTCAGGCTGTTTAACTTTACTATTCTGGTAAAGAGAAGATGTGTGGTAGTGCTCAGTGTAATTTAAACTTGAGTTCCTAGATTATTGATAAGATTGAGGATATTTTCTTTTCTTTTTTTTTTTTTTTTTTTTTTTTCAGGTTTTGACCAGGGCTGAATTTGAATCCACCACCTCTGGTATATGGGGCCAGCGTCCTACTCCATGAGCCACAGGCACTGCCCAGGATATTTTCATTTACTTATTGTCAATTTTGATATCATTTCTTGAAGTACCTGCTCACATATTTTGCCTATTATCCATTGAGTTATTTGTAATTTTCTTATTACATATACGGATGTATTATATATACATTATATATACTGACGTATATGTGTGTGTATACATCATATGTCCTGAGTGTAAGCACTTTTATTACATATCTTGTAAGTATCTTCTCCCACTCTATGGCTTGCCTTTTTATCCCCTTTTTATAAATATTAATGTTAATATTAATGTAAACTTAATATCAAGGCACTCCAATTTAGCACACTTCTTTTTAATTTAGTGCTTTTAATTTTTTATCTCTTTAAGAAAATCTTTCTCTACCTAAAGGTCATAAAGAAATTCTCTGACGTAGGCTTGGTGCCCATAGCACAGTAGTTACAGTGCCAGCCACATGCACCAAGGCTGGCGAGTTCGAGCCCAGCCTGGGCCAGCTAAACATCAATGACAACTGCGACAAAAAAAATAGCAGGCACCTGTAGTCCCAGCTACTTGTGAGGGCGAGGCAAGAGAATTACTGAGGTTGCTGTGAGCTGCGACACTATGGCACTCTACTGAGGGTGATATAGTGAGACTCTGTCTCAAAAAAAATAAATAAATAAATTCTCTGATGCCCTCTAGAAGTTTCATTTTTTTTTGAAGTTTCATTTTTTTACTAGTCATATTTAGATCACAGATCTCCCACTTTTATTGATGTTTTTAACAGGGGGTCAATGCCTGTTATTTGCTTTTCCCACATGGGTAGCTAAATTACCCAGCCCTGTCAATTTTTAAAAAACATATACTTTTAAATGATTTACAGTGCCATCTTTATTCTAAATCTAGTTATCTATATGCGAGCATCTGTTCTGGCTATCTACTCTCTTATTGGTCTATTTGTCTCTGCACAAATAGTTCACTATCCTAATTACTGACAATTTGTGATGCCTTGTTATCCAATAGTGTAAAATATCTACATTTTTCTTAAGATTGTCTTTAATATTCTAATCTCTTTGAATTTCTATATAAAGTTTAGAATCAGCTAGTCAAGTACACACACACACACACACACACACACACACACCAGACTGCAATATAATAATACTAGGGGACTTCGATTCCCCATTTTCAGCAATGAACACGTCATCCAGAGAGAACATCATAGGGAAATATTGGACTGAACTACACTTTATACCAAATGGACTTAACAGATATATATTGAACACTCCAACTAACAGCAGCATAATATACATTCTTCTTAACTGTACAGGAACATTCTCCAGGATTAGGCCACAAGATAAATTTTAACACATTTAAGAAGATTGAAATGGTGTATCTTTCCCAATCACCGTGGGATGACAACATGACAAATTTCAGAAAATTCACAAATATGTAAACATTAAACAACATGTTCCTAAAAACCAAATAGATCAAAAAGAAAAACTGTCACTCAAGTCCTCTTTGACTTCTGCAGTTATAAGAGGTGCTCAAATATAACTTGCATTCATCTTTTGTTATCAATATATATGAAATATAATTTTAATGCAATTTTTCATTTCTTAAAATATGTGCACTTTTTTTGACACCTTCTGTATATTCATGGCTTTTGCTGAGATGCCTGGCCAGATCCACGGGTCACATTCATAATCTCTTTATGGAGGGATTGGTTTTTTCCCAGCCACACCTTTGGCAGTCTCTCTAGAACATGTTTTCTTACTTTTTACTATCTGGATAGGCTAAGAACTTCCAAATATTCAAGTACTATTTCCTTTTTGCTTAAAAACTCTTTCAAGTTATCTCTTGTCCATCATTTTACTATAAGCGGGAAGGAGACTCTGTCTCAAAAAAATAAAAAGTAAAAATAAAGAGAGCACATAAATGAGGCAGAAGTGGGGAAGGAACAGAGTTTTTAATGAGAACTATTATTATATATTTCTGCCTAAAATGAATGATACAGTTGGGGTGTGGCTTTATGATGTTTAATTTCTGGAGTGAAATTCCTTGAAAAGTGAGTTGGAATGCAATTGAGTGTGTAAGTGGAGTAGTTAGCCTTAAATCCGAGTGAAGAAACGGGTAAAGATAAAATTAGGTGATGGAAAAATGGAGAAGCTATCTTTGGTTGCTTCTATTTTCTGGGTGAAATAAAATAAATGTCATTAATTGAGCGTGAGAAGGGGTCAGAGGCAATTCTCCCACCTTGACTAGGATTACAAGACCACTGTGCCTGGCCTGTAGCTTTTAGTAAATTTTGAAATTAGGAATTGTGATGCTTCAGCTTTGTTCTCCTGGGCCAAGATTTTTTTTTCTCTGTTTGGGTCCTTTGTGGTTCTATATGAAATTTAGGATTTTTTTTTTTTTTTTTTTGCTATATCTGTAAAGAATGCCATTGGGATTTTGATAGAGATTGTATGTCATCTATAAATTGCTTTTGGCTAGTACGAACACTTTAAGCTCACTGATTTTTTTTCTCGATCATATCAGTCTACTGATAAGGTCATTATTATGGACTAAGTTGTTTTCCCTTCAAGTACGTATGACCTAATTCCCAGTGCCTCAGAATGCAACCGTATTTGAAGACAAGTTTTTCTAATAGAGGATTAGATTAAAATGAGGCCGGTATCACTGATAACTGCAGCAGAAGTGAGAGAGACACCAGGGATGCATGTACACAGACAAGATGCCATAAGAGGGGCAGCAAAAAGGCAACCATCTGTAAGAGTGCCATGGCATCACAGCTCATAGCAACCTCCAACTCTTGGGCTCAAGCGATTCTCTTGCCTCAGTCTCCCAAGTAGCTGGGACTACAGGCACCTGCCACAATGCCCAGCTATCTTTTGTTGCAGTTGCCATTGTTGTTTAGCTGGCCCAGGCCGAGTTGGAACCCGTCACCCTTGGTGTATGTGGGTGGCGACGTAACCACTGTGCTACAGGTGCTGAGCCCATGTGCTTTCTTTATAGAAGAAATCTTCATCTTCCTTTATTTAATATCTCCACTTTGTTTGTTTTTGTTGTTTTTGCTGGGAAAAGTTCTTTATTGTTGTTGTTTATAATTTATTATAAAGCCTTTAAGACATTTAAAAAAACAGCTCGGCACCTGTAGCTCAGCAGCTAGGGGGCCAGCCACATATACGGGAGCTGGTGGGTTCAAATCCAGCCAGGGTCTGCCAAACACCAATGACAAGTACAACCAAAAAGTAGCCAGGTGTTGTGGCGGGCACCTGTAGTCCCAGCTACTTGGGAGGCTGAGGCAAGAGAATCATGTAAGCCCAAGAGTTTGAGGTTGCTGTGAGCTATGATGCCACAGCACTCTACCCAGGGTGATAGCTTGAGACTCTGTCTCAAAAAAAAAAAAAGACATTAAAAAATAAGAAAATAAGTAACATGTGTAATTGTCTCTCCTTTCAAAGACAGCTCGTTGCCTAACCCTGGATGTTCTTCTGGACAGTACAGTTGCAGAATGAAGTGCAACGAAAATGAATATGCCATTCAATACTGTGCTGACTGGAGTATCTGCTGTAGGCTGAAGAATGTGAAAATTAGGAGAAGAAGGAAGTGGTGAAAAGTCTAACGCCATCTTCTTCAGACTTCAAGAAAAAAAACTAAAAATGTCGTAAACTGTCTCGTCTATCTAAGAACAATTAATATGATGGATGAAAGGAAATTCATAATATTTTTATGTTTCGATGGTCGGATTAAAATAAATATAAATTGGGTGGCGCCTGTGGCTCAAAGGAGTAGGGCGCTGGCCCCATATACCGGAGGTGGTGGGTTCAAACCCAGCCCTGGCCAAAAACTGCAAAAAAAAAAAAAATAATAATAAATAAAATAAAAAATATATAAATTTCACAAATGCTTACACTGTTTTCACGTGTGCGTTTTTACATTTACTTCCTTCACTTACATCCACGACCAAATCATAATTTTCACCTAGAGTACTACAGCCCAGCCCCACTGCTTATGAACTCTTTGACCTTGAGCAAGTTATTTACTTTCTCTCTCAGTTTCCTCGTCTATAAAACAAGGTAACAGTAATGTCTCCATTGTGGAATCATGAGGATTAGATGAGTTAGTATATATAAAGATTTTAAGGCTGGGTGCAGTGTCTCACGCCTGTCATCCTAGTACTCTGGGAGGCCAAGGTGGGTGGATTGCCCGTGCTCACAGGTTCAAGACCAGCCCAAGTCAAAACCAGACATCGTCTCTAAAAAAAAAAAAAACAGCTGAGCATTGTGGCAGGCGCCTATAGTCCCAGCTACTTGGGAGGCTGAGAAAAGAGAATCACTTGAGTCCAAGAGTGTGAGGTTGCTGTGAGCTGTAACACCACGGTACTCTACCAAAGTGAGACTCTGTCTCCAAAAATAAATAAATAAAGTTTATAAACAGTATCTCACCCTATTGTAAGTACTATGTAAATGTCAGTCATGATTTTGTGGAACCAGAAAACTTGATGCAGCCTATTGCTTTTTGGAATTTATTAAATCATTCTTCGGAATCTAAGATATAGTTCACATGTTTGTTAAAATTTTATGTGGTGGCTCAGCACCCTTAGCTCAGTGGTTAGGGCACCAGCCACATAGCCCAGGGCTGGCGGGTTCGAACCTGACAACAACAACAAAAACAGCCGGGCTTTGTGGCAGGTACCTGTAGTCCCAGCCACCTGGGAGGCTGAGGCAAGAGACCCTCTTAAGCCCGAGAGTTTAAGGTTGCTGTGAGCTGTGACACCATGGCACTCTACCCAGAGCGACATTGTGTGACTCTATCTAAAAAAAAAAAAAAAAAAAAAAAAAAAGAGGCTCGGCACCTGTGGCTCAACAGGCTAAGGCGCCAACCACCTACACCTGAGCTGGCAGGTTCGAATCCAGCCCAGGCCCACCAAACAACAATGACAGCTGCAACCGAAAAATAGCCGGGCGTTGTGACGGGCGCCTGTAGTCCCAGCTACTTAGGAGGCTGAGGCAGGAGACTCGCTTGAGCCCAGGAATTGGAGGTTGCTGTGAGCTGTGATGCCACGGCACTCTATCTAGGGTCACAGCTTGAGGATCTGTCTCAAAAAAAAAAAGAAAGAAAAGAAGGTATCCTTTTCTGTTTAGGAGACATAGAATTTTATATAAACACAATCTTTTAATGAAACATTGTGCTACTCTCGTGATCTAAGCCTGGGCCCCTGGCGGTGAGATCTGAAAAGAAAGAAGAGGTGCAGGATGAGCTTCAAAAAGCAATGTCAGCCCCACCTACTGGCCACTCGGTGCACTGCGCCGGCAGGAAAGAATGCTGACAGGTCAAACATGGAAGAGAGATGGCTTCAGCTGATCTCAGTAAACTAGAGAGGCCAGAGCAGAAAGGGAGCAGGAGGAGAATCGACCCAGAGATGTACCACGGGAGGGATGCTGAGTACCAGCCCACCGGGCACATTCACAAAAGTATAACTTGATTTTGCTATAAATGAATAGTTCCTCTTAAGAACCTCATTCCTCCTGGCCACAGCAACTTCGGCTTAGTCAATTCAGAGGTAATCACATATTCTCCGAGTGACTTTGAAGCTCCCCAGGAGTTGAGCAGTGGTGACGCGGCATCTGGGGGAGCACTGATGGTGTTCACATGACGGAAACCTCCTCCTGGGCCCCTGGTCTCCAGTCCCCACCGCAGCTGCTGTGGCGCCTGCCATTCTTACTCTTCATAACACTTTTGAATAGTGTGAAGCTCCTCCGGTGCGTTGGATGGTTCTGCTAAAGGGACCAACCTGGGAGGCTGTCTCAGACCCAGCCGCTGAAGAAAACCACGCCATCTGTGCTCGTTGAGAACCGGGGCCTCAGCGGCTGGGAAAGGCTGTCAAACAGGAAAGGGTCGCCAGTTTCACAGCTGCCGCGGGGTGTTCAGTGTTCCGTGTCTACCAGAGCAGGGCATTCCTGGGCCTGGGAGGTCTGCACAGGAGGGCGTGAGCACGCCCTATTCTCTCTGTCCTCTCTGTCGGCCCCTGCCCCCAGCCTCCCGACAGACGCTCTCAGCTATGAAACCTGTCCTCACCCTGTTTGCCTTTCTCTTCCTTTGGGATCCAGTGATGGCAGGTAAATGATAATCTTCGGGGGGTGGGGGTGCTTGGTCTAGAAAAACAATTTACCAAACAACCCTATGAATGTACTCCTATGATTGGCCCTTTAATTTTCAAAGCAGAGAAAGCAACAACCAGCTCTGATGTCAGCAAGACCCAAGCATGCATCTTGGTTATGTAGCGTATTCACTGCACAGCACCTGGCAAAGGTCTGAGCCTCTCTGGGCTTTTGTTTCTTCCTTTACAAAATGACGATGAAGAGTCTTGTAAGGATAACATGGGATATTTCACAAGCCATCCTGTGCATAATGTGAACAGGGCATGACAGCTCATGACAGCCATTGAATTTTCAGTAGCACTGCCTGTCCCATGTTGCCACTGTGGTTTTATCCCTAGTTCAAGAACGTATTTGGGTGTAACAGTCAAACCCAGGAAATACTGGTAAGATAATTTGCCAGTATTTCTCATACCCCAAAACCGCTGATAGTGAATTTATTGTTTCTTGGTCCCTTTCTGTTAAATGAGAAACAGATTTGGAACTTCTTGTTTCAAGAGAATGATTGAGCTTTCTGAGATAGAAGAAATGTCTGTTGTCCTGGACAACGCAGTCAGGCAGTCAGGGAGCACTAGTGGCCTTGGCCTCTAGCTTCACCATATTCCTTTCCAACTCTCAAAATCTCATCTGAAATATTCTTTCTACCTAACATTACTGAATCAGTCCAAATCCTTATGCTACATGAGCATAAGGTTTGTGGCTAAATGAGTCACAACTCCATCTAGTCTACAGAATTCCCTTTAGTGCTTTAGACAGTCCCATAGCTTGTCGTTACATACACCATTGTATTTCATCTTTCCAAATGAATTACAGATTATGCCCTTGGGCTCCCATCCTGTCACCTAAATAACCTTGATCCCTTCTATTATCCTACTGGACAAGGTTATTATCCCTGTAGGACAGTTATCCTCCAGGGCATGATGACTTGGACAGGGTGTGTGTTGCCTCAAAATTTCTACAGATGGCCAAATATTGGCTCCCTTACATTCTTGCGTACAAAAGTGGAGAAACACCCATATTTGATCATTCTAAGGAGTAGTATGTCTACATAATAGTAATCATGGCTCAAATGCCTTGAACTCCAATAAGCCTTCCCAAATATTCAGAATTGATTTCATTCTCCTCCAAACACACAAGATTGTTCCATGCTGTACAGACTTCACTGTGCTTGTCATGTTTTTTCTTTCTTTCTTTTTTCAGAGATATTTTGTTTTTTCTCTTTTTGTATTCACTGAAAATTCACTCCAGTTAATGTTTATATCATACTTAGTTCTATGCCTCCATGGTCCCTGATTCACAGGATTTGTAAAAACTGGTTTAGAATGAATAAACAATAATGAGTAAACAGCTAAATGTTTGAATAATTAATAATGAATGAATGACCATGTGTGTAGCTAAGTTGATTAGATTGTGTTATCTGACTGATTCAGGCTAACTTCTAGTTGTCTTAGCTCAGGCTGCCATGACAAAACTCTACAGACTGTGTAGCTTAAACAAAATTTGTTTTCTCATAGTACTGGAAGTGGGAAGTCCAAAATCCAGGTGCTGGCTGATTCAGTTTCTGACGAAGCCTTTCTTCCTGGATTGCAGACGCCATCTTTTTGCTGTGCCCTCCATCAGTCAGGCCACACATCCTGTTGGATCAGTCTACCAATCTTACTGGACTAGGGTCCATCCCTATGACTTCGTGTAACTTAAGTTACCTCTAAAAGGGTTTCAACATATAAATTTTGAGGTGACATAAGTCAGCCCATAGCACTATTTTTGTCAACATATCAATTATTCCGCAGGAGAAGCAAGAATCCTATATACTCAATTCTAGTATGAAGGTAGTAGATGAGCTAATACAAGGCAGGGTAGGGGAATGAGGAGCTGGGAGAAGAGCAGAGGAAGGGGGCAGGGTCACAGTATGACACACCTCTTGGGGGCGGGACACAATTATAAAAGGGACTTTATCTAACAAATACAATCAGGGTAACTTAATTCTTGGCACCCTCAATGAATCCAAACAATCCAAAAAAAGAATCAATTATTCTAAGTCTCCTGGGAATGCAATTGGATAAAAATTGAGGGACTAATCATTCAATAGTCCAAAAATACCGTAGTGAATTATCTTTCCATTCATTGTCCTTCCAGGTTTTAACCTACTTTCACCAGAAATGCACAAGAAATGCTACAAAGGTGGCATCTGCAGACTGGAGTGCTACGGAAGTGAAATGCTGGTTGCCTATTGCAGGTTCCATCTGGAGTGCTGCCTCACAGGGCATCCTCCACCCTGACCCGAGGAGCTCCTGAGAGCCACCACCCATGAAAGCCCTCCACCGTCCCCTCTGCCTCCAAGCCAGGAAGTTAGATCACACCGTGACGCTGTGATGTGCCCACAACTATTGGTTTTTAGCATTTTTTTAATAAGGCAACAGACTCTTACGATCTAGAATTTGAAGAGCTAAGCTGTACATAGCCTTCTTAGAAAGGCTTTGTACAAGAACAACTTGAGAATGCACTTTCTCACTTCAAAGTGACAATGCACACTCCTCAGTGCCCATTTCTGGTCATGGAAAGGATATCTGGGTTATATAGAGAGGCTTCAGTAGAAACATCTTCCTGCCCTACTGACTTTTCAGCTCCCTGTTTCTCTTTTCTATTACATAAACCCCCCATCTGCACAGGACAGCTCTGCCCTGGCCCTTGGACCCCTGCGCACATCACTCCCACACAAGCAGGGTGTACCTGCAGGCTGGCCTGAATTTTCACTGAGCCTGAACCTGAGTTCTTCTTGAAACAGAATGAGAGAGGCCACCTGGCGACAGGCTGTCACAGGTAATTCCTTGTCCACCTCCCTTTCAGTTGGGCGCTGGGACTTTCCATGTCCTCCCCCAAGGCTAAGCCGACAGGCCCTGAGACTGTGCAGCTGGGTCGAGTCTTGGATGCTGAGCTGCAGGGTCATCACCACCTTGGCTGCCCTTCATCTGACCCCGTGTCGGGTGTCTCTCCGTGGGCTAACACACTAAGCCCAGGCTGATCTTGCTTTGCTATGTGTATAACTAATAAACTGTCCACATCCATTTAACTCATCGTTTCATTACCAGCCGGCCTTCTGAAGGAACGTCAGGAAAACCCAGCAGTGTCTGTTGTGGTTCTGACAGTTCCCCTGGCTGGTGCCTGGCCGTTCAGCACCTTTAGGACACACACAGATGCAGGGTGAGTGCTGCTCGAGGTGAAGCCGGGGCAGCAGGGCACATGGACTCCGGTTGTGGAGCAACTTTCCACACTTCCTCACTTTCCAATATGAGGCCTGTACCCGCCAGTGACTCTGAGAGGGGAGGGGATCTGGCTCCAATAGCCGTGGCTGATCTGGCGCAGGGCTGAGAAAACAATGGCTAAGACCTGGGGTGAGGGAGCGCCTGGAAGAGACAAAAGGGGAGCAGTGAGAAAGAACGAAGGGCTGTGAGGGGCTCTATGCCCCCAGAAAATGTTCCACCTTGGAGCAAATGTTCAACCTCCGGTCACTAGGGCAGAAGATACTGAAAATCCAGCGTCCTCCTTCCAAGGGGCCACACTCTCCCCCACGTAGTCTGCAGGGGAGGCAGGTTACAATGAAATGAGACCAGAGAGGGCCCAATGCTGTAACCACACCACTCAGTATGCAGAGTAAAAGATGCGTCCAGACAGACCCCAAGAAAACCGTCAGACTCTGGGGGAGGTAGGGAATATCCATCTGAACAGTGCAGAATCTTCTGGAACTGTGGCCTCATGGCGTCCCAGGCAGCCTTAGGCTTGCCTCTCATTTCCCTCTGCCCCGTCAAGTGCAACTTCTCTACACACACAGATAAACAGAAACCCCCAAAACAATCCAGCCTGCTGACAATCTGAAGAACGAGATGAGGTGACACTTTAGAAACCAGTTAGGGATAGGGAACTGTGCCCTGAAGCCAAGGACAGAGTCTGGGTCTCCTCTGCTGACAGATACTCTCTGACATCCAGGTAGGTCCTGCATTAACAGAATCTTCCACTGCTGTAAGAAATCCAAACAAGGATTGCACCTCAGGGCCAGGCAACGAAGGGCAGCTCCTGCGTCGCAGAGACTGCTGGAAGTTTTCAAAACAGCCAAACTTGAACTTAATGCTGCTCCTGCTTCCCTGTTCCTTCCCGTGAAAATCTGGAAGCAGAACGTCACTGCCATTGACAGGCCTAATGCAACATGGAGCATAGATGGCTCTTAAGTTAAGAAATTAAGTACAGGGGCGGCGCCTGTGGCTCAAAGGAGTAGGGCCCCGGCCCCACATGCCGGAGCAGGCGGGTTCAAACCCAAAGCTCTGTGTGCTGTTTCGTCGCGGCAGATGAGGAAGGAAGCACCTGTGTCGACTCTTCTCTCCACTTGAGCTACCAGCGCTCAGGATAGGTGCAGCTGAATGATGTTAAACGGCTTACTAAAAATAAATAAATAAACAAACTAACATGACTTGGCTGCATTATAATCACCTTTGTTCCCTCCTTGGAAGCGTCAAAAGAGTTGAACTGTGTCTCAGGATGTAATCCTTTTTTTTTTCTTCTTTTTATTGTTGGGAATGCATGAGGGTACAAAGATCAGAATGTAATCTTCATGGGATGGATCACCTCACTCATCACAGCAGCTGGTGTTTGTTTAAAGCTCCGAACTTGGCTCGGCACCTGTAGCTCAGTGGCTAGGGGGCCAGCCACATACACGGGAGCTTGAATCCAGCCGGGGCCTGCCAAACAACAATGACAACTACAACCGAAAAATAGCCGGACGTTGTGTTGGGCACCTGTAGTCACAGCTCCTTGGGAGGTTGAGGCAAGAGAATCGCTTCAACTCAAGAGTCTGAGGTTGCTGTGATGCCACAGCACTCTACCCAGGGCGATAGCTTGAGATTCTGTTTCAAAAAAATAAATAAATAAAAATAAAAAAACTCCAAACCTTAATAATGTCACTTCCCAGGAGTGTGTCAATCAAATGCAGATCTATTATTCTCCTTGTTATATTCAAAGGAGCATTTTTCTCTCATTTTGTCCTTGTTATATTCAAAGGAGCCTGATCCTTCCCAAAACCTATTCAAAAAGAGGGAGCCTAAATCATTATTAATGTGAATATTTTACCTTGCTTATGATAAGAAATTTTAGTAATACTTAAGAATAAGTATATCTTTATGGCCTGGTCATACAAAACAGTACAAAATTTCCTTTCTTTTTTTTTTTTTTTTGTGAGACAGAGTCTCACTATGTCACCCTCAGTAGAGTGCTGTGGCATCACAGCTCACAGCAACCTCCAACTCTTGGGCTTAAGCGATTCTCTTACTTCAGCCTCCCAAGTAGCTGAAACTACAGGCGCCTGCCACAACACCCGGCTATTTTTTGGTTGCTGTTGTCAATTGTGGTTTAGCTGGCCCGGGCTGGGTTCGAACCCTCCAGCCTCGGTGTATGTGGCCAACACCACAACCACTCTGCTATGATGGGTGCTGAGCCAGTACAAAATTTCTTTAACCAGGCATCGAAAATCTTAACATAGTCAATATTTCAACTTCAGTATTTTCAATATGACTTTTGTCCTTAGTAAGTTCCCAAGAAGACAAAGTTAGACAACCCAGTAGAAAAATGGATGAAAGTCTTGGATGGACACATCCCAAGTAAGGATAAATAAGTGGCCATAAACATCTGGACAGATGCTCAGCTTCATTAGTCATGAGCAAAGTGCAAATTAAACCACCTCAGGCCATCTCTATATACTCCCTAGGATGGGAAAAAAGGGCAGAAAATGCTAGTTGTGGAAGAAGATATAACACAACAAGTACCCTCAGTGCTACAGGCACGAGTACACATTGGTAAAACCAATTTGGAAGACAATCGGGCGATATCTGTCTAATGAAACTGAATATATGCGTCATCTATGGCCCAGCAATTTCACTCCTAGGGATATACCCACAGAAATGCCTACCTACATTCTTCAAAAAAACATGTACAAAAATGTTCACCACAGCACTATTTATAAAAGCCCAAACAGGAGACAGATGTGATCACTACAATATTCAAGTATGTTGTGGTATTTTCCCCAGCGTAACACAGCATACCACTAAGACTTACAAACTTCAGTGACATAAAACGAGTTGAATAAGTTTCACAAAACTAATATAGAGTAGAAGAAGCCAAACACGAAGAAACATGAATTAAAAAAAAAAAGAAGGGGCAGTGCCTGTGGTTCAAGGATTAGGGCGTCGGTCCCATATACCGGAGGTAGTAGGTTCAAACCCAGCCCTGGGCAAAACTGCAAAAAAAGAAAAAGAAAGAAAGAAAGAAATACCTACTTTATGATTCTATTTATATAAGACAGGTGCCTGTATTTCCATTATTCCATTTATATAAAACAGACCACGACCCTTTCCTATTAAAAGCCAGGCTATGGACCAGGTACAGTGGCTCATGCCTGTAATCCCAGCACTCTGGGAGGCTGAGTTAGGTGGATTGCCTAAGCTCACAAGTTAAAGACCAGCCTGAGTCAGATCTCATCTCTAAAACTAAACAGGTGCTGTGGCAGGGGCCTTTAGTCCCAGCTACTTGGGAGGCTAAAGCAAGAGAATCGTGTAAGCCCAAGAGCTGGAGGTTGCTGTGAGCTATGACGCCATGGCACTCTACCGAGGGTGACATAGTGAGACTCTGACTCAAAAAAAAAAAGTCAGGCTAGGACAAATCGCAATTGCAAAGATATGGAATCAATGTAAGTGTCCACCAACTGATGAATAAAGAAAATGTGAGTTTTCTGAATGTATTTATCTTCGTTCATTCTTTTTTTTTTTTTTGAGATAGAGCCTCAAGCTGTCACCCTGGATAGAGTGCTGTGGCATCACAGCTCACAGCAACCTCCAATTCCTGGGGTCAAGAGAGTCTCCTGCCTCCGACTCCCAAGTAGCTGGAACTACAGGCATCCACCACAACTCTCGGCCATTTTTTTTTTGGTTGCAGCTGTCATTGTTGTTTGGCGGTCCCAGGCTGGTTTTGAACTCGCCAGCTTAGGTGTACGTGGCTGGCGCCTTAGACCGCTGAGCCACATGCGCCGAGCCTATCTTCATTCATTCTTTACGAGGTTTTTGTTTCTAGTCCTTATCTCAAACATTGTTATGGTTATTAAATTTTAAGCCTTTTTAATTCTGTGAAGGCAAAAAGTGGAAACCTAATAAACACATGTATATGTAAAAATAAAAAAATAAAATAAAGAGAATGTGAGACAGATAGATAGATAAATACACATACACACAGGACATGGAAAGCTATTCGGCCATAAGGAAAACAATGAAACAAAGTCTTTGCGGCACCTTGAGTGGAACTGGAGACCATACTCCCAAGTGAAGTAACTCAGGAATGGAGAACCAAATGTCATATCAACGCTATGGGTACACATGGTCATACAGAGTGATATTGAAGGATATGGAAGATTCAGAAGGGGAGATAAATGAGGGTATATGGGATGAAAAACTGCCTATTGAATCCAATGTACACTACTCAGCTGCTGGGTACACTAAAAGACCAGACTTCACCACCATACATCTATATAACAAAAAACCACTTGTACCACCTAAATCTATTAAGATTTTTAAAAAAAATGTAAGCCAGCTTGGCATCCATAACACAGTGGTTACAGCGCCAGCCACATACACCGAGGCTGGCAGGTTCAACCTGGCCCGGGCCAAGCTAAACCACAATGACACACATCAAAAAATAGCTGGGCGTTGTGGTGGGCACATGTAGTCCCAGCTACTGGGAGGCTGAGGCAAGAGAATCGCTTAAGCTCAAGAGTTTGAGGTTGCTGTGAGCTGTGATGCCACAATACTCTACTGAGGGTGACATAGTGAGACTCTGTCTCAAAAAAATAATAATGTAAGCCAAGTGTCATGTGGCTCATGCCTGTAATCCTAGTACGCGTGGGTAGCCAAGGTGGGAGGATTACTTGAGGTCAGGATGTTCAAGACTGGTATGAGCAAGAGTGAGACCCCCATCTCTACTAAAAACAGAAAAAATTAGCCAGGCGTTGTGGCAGGTACCTGTAGTCCCAGCTACTCGGGAGGCTGAGGCAGGAGGATCTCTTGAGCCCAGGAGCTGAGGTTGCTGTGAGCTAGGCTGAGGTCACCCCTTTGTAGCCTAGGGCAACAGAGTGAGACTTTTGTCTCACAAAAAAAGTATATATATATATTTATGTATTTATATGCAAACACCCAGGGTGTACATAAAGTTCATGTATAATTCAAATAGTAAAGTAATTTAAATTGTATACAGATTTTATGTCCACCCTGTGTGTGTGTGTGTGTGTGTATCTTGGGCAAGGGATTACCCTGTGTGGTGGTGCCCTAGATGTTGTAATATTCTCTTCTTAATCTACTTACTGGTTACACAGGTGTGTAAGATTTGTGCGCTTCATTGGGATGTTTACTCAGGATTAGTGCATTTTTCGCATCATATGCTAGACTTCAAAAAAGTTCTGAAGGGACTTTTGACAAGTAATCAATTAATAAGAAGAAAGACAGCTACACACAGGTTTAATTGGGAGAGTCTTTCCATAGCAGAGGCGATGAAAAGGGACACAGCAAACAGACACGCTGACTCGCTGAAGCTGTTGCTTTAATGCGATGGTGCGCTGAGAAGGCTCCGGGTTCCCAGAGGGGATCGGCAGGAGATTTCAGACTCACGGCTATTTCCCACGCTGTGCTGGTAAATGCTTTTTGTCTATGCAGCACAGATTTTTAATATCACAGAAAATATGGTATAGCTCACTTTTACTGCACTTGGGCTTGCAAGTGCCTTGCGTTCGCCAACACGTAGAAAAGACATGTCTTAAGTATGCGTTGGGTCCGCTTCTCACTGTCAACAGAGACAAAGAAGAGCCCACGGTTAGCGTCCTGCAGTGTCGTATCACCATAAATCAGACTGCAAGCTGCACCTTCGAGGGGTTTTTGGTGTTTTGTTGTCGTTTTGTTTTGTTTTATTTTTGAGACAGAGTCTCAGTCTATTACCCTAGGTAGAGTGCTGTGGCGTCATAGCTCACAGCAACCTCAGACTCTTGAGCTCAAGTAATCCTCTTGCCTCAGCCTCCCAAGTATCTGGGACTTCAGGCACCCACCAAATGCCCAGCTAATTTTTTTATTTTTAGTAGAGACAGGGGTCTCGCTCGTGCTCAGGCTGGTGTCAAATTCCTAAGCTCAAGAAAACCACCCACCTCTGCCTCCCAGAGTGTGCTAAGATCACAGGCGTGAGCCACCATGCCGAGCGTACCTTCAAGTTTTTAACGGTAAATCGGACATGCCCTAAGACATTCAAGGTATTTTATGGCTAGATGACCTCTTCTCACCTACTCTTACCTGGTTTTCCAGGGGCTTTATTATAAGCTATGACATGAATCACTGATCAGCTGTGTGATATTAACAGGGCCCAACAGATTTAGCCTGAAACCACTTGCTGTGGAAAGAACATTCAAACATGACAGCAGTCCCAGGACCCTGCAGAGGCCCCATATCAGGTGACACGCAAGGCCTAGAGTAACTATTCAAGGCAGTTTGTGATTATCAAAGCACCAGCATGAAGAAAAAAAAAGATCACTGAGGCCGGGCGTGGTGGCTCACACCTGTAGTCCCAGCGCTGTGGGAGGCCGAGGCGGGTGGATTTCCTGAGATCGGAGGTTCGAGACCAGCATGAGTCGGAGTGAGCCAGAGTAGACCCTGTCTTTACCCCCCTCCAAAAAAGCTGGGTGTTGTGGCGGGCATCTGTAATCCCAGCTACTTGGGAGGCTTTAAAAGGGCAAGAGAATTGCTAAAGGAAGAAAGGAAAAAAAAAATCCCCTCCAAACTAAGAAGAGTGAAAGCCAGCTGAAATTGAAAGCAAAATAAAAATAAAATAAAATAAAATAAAATAAATTTAAAAAAATTACTGAACTGGAATTTTCATTTTTATTAAATACAAGTTTACTGTCTACTGTTTACACTCATGTTGTTGCTCTGAGTACAACAACATACACAGATTCCTAGCATGAACTGCTCATTGTTCAACCCCAACAAACCATTGCTTGAGAATTAGATCTTTGCTTTAGAGATCCAAAAAAAAGAATAGGGGCATAGTATCTCGAAATAGCATTCTCAAGTGACTGGTTGGAGTTAGAAGGCATGACCCATACAGTCAAACAGCACCAATTATGCTGTTACTGGGAAGAAAAGAGGAATGAAAAACAGGAAGAGACATTAGGAGCAGTTGTTTCTAGTGACAGAAGTAGATTCTAGTGATTTTGCCCATCTGGACTAAATGGCTGCTTTCAAAAGGGACAAGTAAAAGAAGGGATGTGAGTTAAAATATGCACAAAAGGTAATTATCTAAAATATAGATTAGCTATAAATGTTCTAGAATTCATTAAATAAGCTCAAAATTACTGAAAAGTGGCCATTTGAACTATATTTATTTTTAAACAAGAGTGGGAATACTAAGCGCTTTGAATATTTGTGCAAAACTAATGCATGTCACCACTGCACTGTCATAACACAGCAAGGTAGATACATTGGTTTCCAGCAGTATAGGCAACACCAGCTGTACATTTTTTTTTTTTTTGAAGACAGTCTCACTTTGTCGCCGTTGGTAGAGTGCTGTGGCATCATAGCTCACATCAACCTCAGATTCCTGGGCTCAAGCAATTCTCTTGCCTTAGCCTCCCAAGTAGCTGGGACTACAAACACCCACCACAACACCTGGCTATTTTTAAAGATGGGTTCTTGCTATGGCTCAGGCTGGTCTTGAACTTGTGAGCTCAGGCAATCCACCTGCCTTGGCCTCCCAGAGCATTAGGATTACAAGCGTGAGCCACCATGCCCAGCCTAGCTGTACAGTTTTTAATGAACAATGTAAACTTTGGTTTTGACACAGCTGGTACTAATACTGCTCACGGCTTAGCTCAGTGCCCATTTCAGAAGTGGGACAGTCAACACTTAAAGACAAACAGTGAAGGGGGAAATGGGAGAACCACCAGCTTTATGTGAAAAAACATGTCAAAATACTTCCCTTTCATACACACACACAAAAATATTAGAACATTTAGAAAAACAAAGCACGCATCCCGCCAACTTCAGCTTGTTCCTTAACAAATATTTTAAAATTCTGATAAACAATAGTGACGGCGAGCAGAATTCCAATGTCAGATCCAGTGGCCCCTGGGAAGTCAGCCAACACAGACAGGGCACCAGTGCACAGACCACCAAGTGCAGCTGCTATGGTGATGTACCTGTTAAGCTCACGACCCATAGAGGTGTCACTGTGAACTGGAATTTTAGAAGCCTACGATTCCAGTCCCTGATAACATTCTGTATGACTTTCTGTCAAGTGCTTTGTTGCGGGGTACTTAAGAGCATGCCATGGGATAATGAGTATGACCTGCCTTGAAATATACACCTAAATCTCTTGCTAGCAATTTTCTCAAACCTTAAGACCTAGATGCCTCCAGAAGCCACGGAGTATGAACCTTATCATCCTCTCCACCTAGTTGCCCCTATGAGACCATGTTTGGGCCTTTCTGCTGTGAAAATAATCAGCGCAGCATGAACCAAGTCCAGCAGTAAGCAAAGTCTCCTGCCGTGTGCTTGCTGGCTCTGGAGCACCTTTCTGAGGACAAAGGAGTCCAGTGGGGAGACAGTGCAAAATGTCGGGAGGACCTGGCACGGGGACAGCAGGAGCAGTGTCAACACCATCCTCGTCGGCGTCTGTCTTTTAAAGCCTTCACACTGGGGCCTTGAGTGATTTATTTTATTTATTTTTATTTTTTATTTTTTTGAGACAGAGCCTCAATAGAGTGCTGTGGCATCATAGCTCACAGCAACCTCCAACTCCTGGGCTCAAGCGAGTCTCTTGCCTCCGCCTCCCAAGTAGCTGGGACTACAAGCGCCTGCCACAACACCCGGCCATTTTTTGGTTGCAGCCGTCATGGTTGTTTGGCGGGCCCGGGCTGGATTCGAACCGGCCAGCTCAGGTGTACGTGGCTGGCGCCTTAGCCCGTTGAGCCACAGGTGCCAAGCTGAGTGATTTATTTTAAATATGAAGGTTCGAACCAAAGGGAGGCACTTCCTGCAGATCCCCAAAAGCCCAAGGAGGACAGCTGTGAGGACCCCTAGGTTCATGAGTCAAGTCTGGAGAACACGTGGGATGCCAGCAAGCTGTAAATTAATTTACTGCATCTCAGCAATCAGCCATGTTTGCAGATTCTGCTCAGCGTAAAATACGCGTGGCTTCTAAACGAGGGAAAACCAATGTGGGTGGCCGACTTGGGAAGGCAAGTTCTAAGAGTCCTCAGGAACAGCCTCTCAGTCGGCCCAAGTCCTCCCTGTCCTTAGAAGCTGTTGCCTTTCTGCTCTGCTCCCCTCTGCCAACCTTCCTGTCAAATTTCAGACTCCAAAGACCAAAATCTAGAAGCAGCTTCTTCTCTGAAGAGAGCCGTCCCCTACTGCGTGTCCTTAGCAGCCCAGAGAGTCCCTCCGTCTCGCAGCCTTCTCTGTCCACGCCCTGCCTTCTGCTCACACACCTCTCCCTTCGCTGTTCCTAATTCTACAGGGAGGGGGTTCTGTTTTACCTGGTGGGACACAGGACAGCAAGACAAGGACCACGAGGACCGAGAGCACGCTCCTCATGGCCGTTCCAATGAGCAGAGACACAGCTGAGGCGCACGGCTGGCACTGCCTGCAGCTTGGAGAGGTGGGGAGCTGCCTGGCTAGTGAACCTTTCAGAACAAGGACGTCTGCTTGCTCCACCGAGCAGTCCAATCAGTGGCGGGTCTGTGTGGAAGCGGCATCTCCCCATTCAGGCACACCCTTGCGCTCCCCACTCAATGCACCTTGCATGAACAGCCCTATGCCAGGCCCTGGGGGGACGCCGTGTGAGAGCCCCTGGCATCTCCGCCGTCCGCCCATTTCACAAATGCCTACGGCGCGTACAACACCACAAGGCCGCTTTAAATGGTGGACACGGCGTTGTCAAGAGCTGTTTTCCGTCTCACGTGTACACACAAAATCCAGGTAGGCGTTATTCTCTCCACCTTGAAAGCAAGTACCATGATTCTCAGATGGAACAAATGACTTTCCCCAAGTTCACATAGACCCTAAACGGGAGCAACAGAAATCACAGGTTCTCCGGACTCCTGCATACAGAAGAACCCAGCCTAGCACAGTGGCAAGCTCTGCAGAAAAATGCAAGTTCCCCCAAAGGGTGTGGACGGAGCCTCACTTGACCAATGGGAATGTGGACAACGCTGAGTCTTCTGACCACCACCAGGCACGTGCCAGGAAGTGTACAGTACGCAAAGAGTTTATGACAAAATTCTTCCTTTGAGAGCTGAGAATCAACAGGGCTTCACCGTTTTCAAAGGGTTTGAAGTTTGACAACAACTCTGAGTTCATATAAGGAGCACAGAACCCAGAACCGGAAAGTCTTTCTGGTCTGGACGCTGCATGCCCTCCCGTGATGGGCACTTCCTGTGCCTCTCTGGCCACCAACTTTCTCTGAGGTGATCAAATCAGGTGATTCTTGTGAAAAGTCCTTTATAAAACATACGTGGAAGGGACCGTTAGGCCCATATAACAGGAAGACACTTGAGTCTAGAGATGGTAGAAACGCCGCTTCTCCAACCAGACCGTGGAACAGCCAGGGTCCGATGACCCCGTCGCTCTGTCCTGAGTTTCAGGCTTGTTTTCTAAGGTCAACATGTTTGTGATGTGGTTGAGATCACGTGTCTATGACAGACTCTGAAAGCACTGCAGAGCAGAAAATCAGTAAGTAGAGAAAGAGCAAAGGACGGGACTTTATAGGAGCCCAGAGGAAAAGGACCAAGTGAGCACAAGTGGGGACCCTGGTGAGGACCTCTGTCCAGTCTGGTGCATCGGGTACAGCCAGACTCACGTTCCTGTGGCCTTGAGCTTCCCTTCTGCAGCAGACCTCACCTCCACCTCCACCCTTTCTGCTGGGCCTACCTGAACCGTGATTCCACCTCTGCATTTCAGCAATGTTCTGGGTCCTTCTCCAAGGACGCTGTTGGAAGCTTCCCACCACTCTCCTTCCGCTTGGATTCCACCTATAACAGGACAGGCAAGCACCATCTCACAACCTCCCGATAGCCTGTGCTATTTCCAGAACAATACCTGGGGTGACACTGTCACCTCTTTTCCCTCTCCCTACCCACATTGAACTACTCATCAACTGTCACCACTTCTGCCTCCAACACCCAGCCCCTGGTTCTCTTCATTGCCACTATTGCCCGTGTCTCTGTCTGTCACTAGACTAAGTAAATCTTGAAACCATCTCATGTTATTGTAGACAGATGCTACTGAATCTCCAGCCCTCCCCTGATCTCAGGAACACTCTACCTCCATGTTCCCTCTCCACTTCTCCCCCACAGCCATACCAATCCTTTAAAGTTTCCCCCTGGGAAACTTATTGCTTGTATCTTATTGCAAGTATGAGTCTGAGCAAGGGACGAGCAAGCTGAGGACCTGCTCACAGGTATAAATAAGGCTGAATATTCGTCACATGCTAGATGTGTGACCAGCATTGCAGAATTGTCCTGTATAGCCCCTCCGTCATTCCCAGGACTCCTGGAGATAAGGACCGTCTTGTTTGTTACAACTGTGGTAAGAAATTTGAAGAAGGAGAAGATACTGAAATGCCCAAAGGAAAGAATCGTGTTCTGTAGACAGGTGGCAGAAGCTGGGGAAAAATGAAAACCAGCCCTGAGGTCTTCTGGGCACCAGTCCCAGTGGCATCAGGACATTCGTTTTTGGAAGCCAGACCTGAGATCTTCCCTCCCTGTGTGTGGCCAGGAAACAGTTCCAAGCCATCTCTTCTCACAGAATGTCCTCAGACCCTGAACATAATCAAATCTTACCAAAGGGAATAAATTGACTCACCAGGTTACACAGCCCCTTCCAGGCAGGCGAGCTTCTTGATCACTTGGGACAACCAGAACTTCTTCCCCTCTCTGAACTTTCCCAGGTACAGAGAGTGATTTCTTTATTAATCTCATGTCTAAGTGTCTCTTACATGTGACCAAGTGAATTCTTCCCGCCCAAGCGGGAAGAACTGGGCTTGGGTTTTGGTGTGAAGTCAGCTCTCAGAACCTGTAGGGTCTCAGAGAGACTAAAATTATATCTTAACCCTCACTCTGAGTCCCACCTGAATATACGGTCAGAGGAACATGGTGAAAGACTGGAGAGTTCTGGATCAGTCCTCTGAAGAGCCAGAATTGGAGTCCAGCTTGGTCAGTAACCAGAGGAGTGTGCCCAGACCTTTATTCCACTAGGCTGAAGTTTGCCCATTTTGAAGGCCGAGGAAGGAGTAGGGGAAGTCATTTCTGCTCTCACCCTCTGACTTCCCTGGGTCTCCCATCAGCTCTGCAGGGCAGAATGAAACGATAGTGCAGCTCCCATCACACACCACAGCTCAATGGGCAGGTGTCCCAACCACCTCCTGGAAAGTTTAGGCTCTGACCAGGAAATTTTAGGGATCCCATCCTCAGACATGAGAGGCCACCTCCTTGCACTGACCCTGCTCTTCCTTTTGGCATTAGTGATTCCAACTAAAGGGTTAAGTATAAGATGAGCAGAGCCTTAAAGATATGTCCTGGACCTTCCCCAGGGCTGAACGCCTCAAGCTGACCGCTCCCTAGGAGTAGTCTGGACGTAGGAACAGAGATCCCTTAGGAAGAGGCCCCACAGGCGAATGCAGTGATTCATCTTGAACCCACCTGCTCTGTGTTTCTGGCTCCGCTGTGAGGCTGGGAGCTCCTGGTCAGAGCCCCCAGCACTACCCACCTTGCTCCCCAGCTCCTAAGCCTCGGAGATTAACCAGAGAAGTTAAGGCGTGGGAGCTCTGGGTGCCGTGGGGGCAGGTCTGGGGGATTTTACTAGCCTCTAGAAAACAGACTCTCTCCAGTTTTATTTTGGGGAATGTGCTCATTATCACATGAACAGACAGAACATCATGCTGTCCATGTAGACAGACGCTCAGCAAGACACGTGAAACTCTCCCCTGTTCCTTTTTTAGTCATCTCTCCTCGCACTTCACCCACTGGGGAAAGTAGTCTGGTGAAGACTCAGAAAAGTAAAACTTGAATTACTATATAATCCATCCATCACTGCTGGGGTCAGATCACCCTTAAAGACATATCTGCATTCCCACGTTCACTGCATTGTTCACAATCGCCAAGACAGGGAATCAGCCTAAGTTCCCATCTGTAGGTGAATGGATGAAGAAGATGTGCAAAATGGAATGGTATTAACCTTCACAAAAGAAGGAAACCGTCTTCATGATCTATGTGCAAATGACTTAATAAAAAAAAATAATAAATAAACTTATAGAATAACTTAAAAAAAAAGGGAACTGTCATTGATAATATCAAGGATGAACCTGGAGGTGTTATGCTAAGTGAAGTAAGCCAGACACAGAAAGATGGATACTACATCTCACTTATACGTGGAATCTAAAGACGTCAAACTCACAGAAGCAGAGAGTAAAAGTGGTTTCCAGGGGGCAGAGATGGGGAGAGAAGTGGGGAGATGTCGGTCAAAGCCAAGTTTCCACCAGGTAGAAAGAGTGAGTTCTGGAGAGGTTGTTCTAAGTTCTGGTGCACAGAGTGATGGCTACGGTTAATAACAATGCATTGCATACCTGAAAATTACCAAGAGAGCAAATTTTAAAGGTTCTAATCACAAAAAGAAGGCAAGTATGTGAGGTGATGGATAAGTTAACTATTTGAACCCACTAGCTCCAGTGTATGAGGCGCCAGTCACGTACACAGGAGCTCGTGGGTTCAAATCCAGCCCAGGCCTGCCAAACAACAACGACAACTATGACCAAAAAATAGCCGGGCATTGTGACGGGCACCTGTAGTCCCAGCTACTTGGGAAGCTGAGGCAAGAGAATCGCTTAAGCCCAAGAGGTTGAAGCTGCTGTTAGCTGTGATGCCACAGCACTTACTCAGGGCAACATACCGAGACTGTCTCCAAAAAAAAAATTATTATTTTTTTATTGTTGGGGATTCATTGAGGGTACAAGAAACCAGGCTGCACCAATTGCATTTGTTAGGTAAAGTCCCTCTTATAATTGTGTCTTGCCTCCAAAAGGTGTGGCACAAACCAAGACCCCCACCTCCCCTCGTCCCCCTCTCTGCTCCTCCTCTTCCCTTCTCCTACCCCCTTCCCTCCTTCCCTCTCTCTCTGCTCTTCCCTTCCCCAACCCACCACCTTGTACTAGGTCATTAATTGTCCTCATATCAAAATTGAGTACATGGGATTCATGCATCTCCATTCTTGTGATGCTTTACTAAGAATAATGTGTTTCACTTATATCTGGGTTAATACAAAGGCTATAAAGTCTCCATTTTTTTAAATGGCTGAATAGTATTCCATAGTGTATTTATACCACAGTTTGTTAATCCATTCCTGGGTTGGTGGGCATTTAGGCTGTTTCCACATTTTGGTGATTGTAAATTGAGCTACAATAAACAGTCTAGTGCAAGTGTCCTTATGATAAAAGGATTTTTTTCCTTCTGGGTAGATGCCCAGTAATGGGATTGCAGGATTAAACGGGAGATCTAGCTTGAGTTCTTTGAGAGTTCTCCATACTTCCTTCCAAAAAGGTTGTATCAGTTTGCAATCCCACCAGCAGCCTCGGGCAGGAGCAAGTAATCACCTCTTTAACTTTTTAATTATGAGGTTCTTTTCTAGACCAGAACTCAAATTTGTATTTATAAAAACTAGAAAAAATTTACAGAAAATGAGATCTTCATATGCATCTTCCAGCCTTACTACACTGCTGTCAGAAGTGGACATTCCCATTAACTTCTGAGTTAGAGATTTTCACAAACTTTCTACTTTTCCACCAAATGTCATTTATAATTTTCTTTCATAAGCTCTACCAGACTTATCCAGACCATCACATGCAGTGTGACTGGACTTTTTACCTTTTTCCCAAACTTTCCTTATCAAAAAGACATCTTATATCCTTAATTATCTTCATATCTCTTTCTATCATACATTTGCTTTCCCACAAAAACCTGTTTCTCTCTGTTTAATCCTTTATTTGTGAAAACATGTTTCCCTATTCATACCCTTTTTCTACATGTTATTATTTAATTTTTTCACAACTATGTAATGAATCAACTTTTAAACCACCTCTGACTTAGATGACTTTGCATATATTTTCTCAATAAGTATATTTTTCATGTTTTTTCCACAACACATTCTTTCTATTCCTTGGTACACCCCATATACAGAAACACATCTACCTAGTCATTCAGACGTTCCATCTCTACTAAGTTTAAATTTCAGTTTGAACCATGCAAAACAGGAAACCAGAACTATCCTTTACAGACATCTATTGCTACCTATTAATTTATATTTCTCCATTTTATTATTCTCTGACCTATGGAAATCAGACATTCACATTTGTAAGACCTTCATAATTAAACACATAGCATTTATACCACTAACTCAGAAGACCTGGCTGTTCTTACCCAACCAACAGTATCAGAAACTAGTGCTGCTTAATAAAAATTCCACAAACTCAGGGTAAAGCAAGATGGCAGACAAGAAATAGCTTTCTTGAAACTGGGCATGGTGAGATAAGGGAGAGACTACAGCCACCTCCGGATTGTGGGCTTTTTTCAGAAATATCCCTTTGGGGGCACAGGGAAGCAGCAGGAGACTTAGGGACCAATGGAAAGATGAAAGTAATGGAGAAAGGGCAAGTACTTTCATTCGGTCTGAGGCCACCAGCTGTGGTGGCTACAGGCGGCAGCAGCTACAGCAGTGGTGAGAGTGTGCACACAGGGAAGACCTTCCCTTTGGGGTTTTGTGGACTTGAACACTTGGTTGAGTTATGTTGTGACACCTTGGATAAGCGAGCACGTCACTTTGAATAGAGCCCAGAGATGGGGACTGACCCTCCGGTGCAGAGTTTTCATTGTTCAGCTGCAGGCCATGCACAGCCATTGTGGGAAAGTTGCCTTGCAGGCAACTCCAGGTCCTAGAACAAGGCCATTCTGGAGCACCTGACAAGCAGCCAGTCACTTCTGGAGAGATTTGTGTAATACACCCTTTCTTGGGATAGCCACTGTTTAAACAACAGACATGATTTGGAAAAGTTGAGACATGCCTATTAAGCAGGCTGAGGAGAGATCCAGGCTCCCAACCTACAGGGTTCAAGGGCAAAGAAGTCAGCAGAGGCTTCTATCTTATACAGCTGTATTATGATTAGCATCTCATAACCCAGAAGATCACCTGTTGCCCAGGCAGTATTCAGCAAGATATATATATAGTTTTTCTTTTTAATTTGGGTTTTTTTGAAGTTATTGTTATTGTTAGTTTGTCTATATAATTTTTCCTTTCAAAATTTTTTTTTCTTTTTTCTTTTTCAAATTTTCTTCCTCAGATTTTTATTTTTCTTTTATTTCATGTTTTTGTGTAAATATATATTTTCATTATTGCCTTCTTTAATAAAAATGATTTCATTTATGCTATTTTTTCTGCCCCTGATACTTGTTTTTTCCCCAAATTTTATTTCTTAAGTTTTTTTTTTATTTGTTTGTTTTGGTTTAATTTATTTTATTTTATTTTCTATTTATTTTATTTTATTTTTAATTTTTTTTAATTTTTTTTTTTGTAGAGACAGAGTCTCACTCTATCACCCTCGGTAGAGTGCTGTGGAGTCACAGCTCACAGCAACCTCCAATTCCTGGGCTTAGGCGATTCTCTTGCCTCAGCCTCCCAAGCAGCTGGGACTACAGGTGCCTGCCACAGTGCCCAGCTAATTTTTGATGCAGTTCAGCCGGGGCAGGGTTTAAACCTGCAGCCCTCGGTATATGGGGCCGGCACCCTACTTGCTGAGCCATAGGTTTTTTGTTTGTCTTCTCTATTTGGTGGAGGTCTGAGTGTCTACTCAGTCTGGAAAATAACTGCAGACATCAAGGGACCCACACAACCTAGTGCCCCCAGAGGTTGGGTCAAAGTACCCTGCTGTATGCCACTATTACTCCTTTCTCTCTCTTCTTTTTATCAATACTCCTTTTTATTCACCCCCTTTTCTTTTCTCTTTTGTCTCTCTCTTTCTCTCTCTCTCTCTTTTAAAATCTTTTATCCCTTCTTGCTCTTCACTCTTCCTGTCTTTTAGTCCTTTACCAAAAGGAAACTTCAATCCCTTAGGTCAGAGGCACAGTAACTTAAAGAGCAGAAGGAAATAAAATGAAAAGTAGGACAAGGAAACATTCATGAGGAAGAAACAGCAGAAAAATCCTGGCAACATGGAAAACCAGAACAGAGCAATCCAGCCCAAGGGATCATGTGGTAGATAATGCATAAGATTTTACCTATAAATACTAGAAAGGAAAGAAGGGAAATGTAAAATATGGATAGTAGAAATAATGAAGGAAATCACTGAGAAAATGAAAAATATCTAAATGGAAATCCAAAAACAGAATCAAATAAGAGGTGAATGATATGAAGAATATCAAAAGAATATAGTGGAGCTGAAAGACTGAATCAATCAGGGAACTTAAAAATGCAGTAGAAAGTGTCAATAACAGATTAGACCATGCAGAACAAAGAATCTCAGAAGTAGACAATAAAGCTCTTGAACTAAATCAGGCACTAAAGAGACAGAAAAAAATGAGAGAGAAAGCAGAATGTTCTCTGACAGAATTATGGGACTTCATGAAGTGTTCAAACATAGGAGTCATAGATATCCCAGAAAGGGAAGAAGAATGCCCCAATTTCCCAAATATCACCAAAGATGCTGACACACTCCTTTCAGATGGATATCCAACTCCAGGTCCTCTCAACTCAAATCGAGTTTCTACAAGACACACTGTCATAAACCTGTCATAGTCAAGACAAAAGAGAAGATTCTGCAAGCTGCCAGGAGTAAGCACCAATTGACCTATAGAGACAAATCCATTAGAGTACTTGCAAACTTCTCAAATGGAACTTTTCAAGCCAGAAGACAATGGTCATCTATCTTTAATATACTTAAACAAAATAATTTCCAGCCCAGAATTCTATATCCTGCTAAGCTAACCTTTAAAACTGATGGAGAAATCAAATCTTTTACTGATATGCGAACATCGAGGAAGTTTGCCACAAGACAAGTTCTACAGGAAATACTTAAACCTATTTTACACACTGACCATCACAATGGGCTGCAAGCAAACTAAACACATAGAAACTAAAGGACAAAATCCTAGCTTCCATAATGATGCAAAGGATAAAACTAAGCAATGGACTTTCACACAATAAGATGAATAGAACACCACCACACTTATCAATTTTCTCAATAAATGTTAATGGACATAATTCCCCACTGAAAAGGCATTGACTGGCTGATTGGATAAAACAAACACAAGCCATCTATTTATTGTCTGCAGGAGACACGCTTAGGCTTGAAGGACAAATTAACACTCAGTGTTAAGGGATGGAAGATAATTTTTGAAGCAAATGGAATTCAGAAGAAAAGAGAGGTTGCAATCTTATTCTCAGATACAAGTGGCTTTAAAACAACTAAAGTCAAAGACAAACATGGACACTTCATGTTGTCAAGAGAAAAATACAACAAGAAGATATTTCAATTCTAAATATTTATGCACCCAACTTAAATGCTCCCAGATTCCTGAAACAGACCTTAATTATTCTGAGCAATATGATATCCATAATAGCAGAGGACTTTCACACTCCTCTTATAGAGATGGGCAATTCCTGTAAACAGAAACTAAACAAAGATACAAGGGACTTAAATGTGACCCTAGAACAGTTGTGCTTGATAGACATACACAGAACACTTTATCCCAAAGCCAAAAAAATATACATTCTTATCTTCAGCCCATGGAACATTCTCCAAAATTGATCATATCCTAGGACAAAAATCAAACCTCAACAAAATCTAAAGAATTGAAATTTTACCTTGTATCTTCTCAGAACACAGGGGAATAAAAGTGCAACTCAACTCCAACAAAAATGTTCAACTCCACACAAAGGCATGGAAATTAAACAACCATATGCTAAATGATAGTTGGCTTCAGGAAGAGATAAAAAGAGGAAATCATTAACATCCTTGAACAAAACAACATGGTGACACAAGATACTTAATCCTATGGGATTCATCAAAGCAGTCCTGAGAGGAAAATTTATCACTTTAGATGCCTACAACTGAAAAACAGAAAGAGAGCTCATCAACAAACTCACAAACCATCTTATAGGATTGGAAAAAGAAGAAAAATCTAAGCCTAAACCCACCAGAAGGAAAGAAATATCCAAAATTAAAACAGAGATCAATGAAATTGAAAACAAAAGAATCATTCAGATAATTAAATAGGGAGTTTTTTTTTTTTTTTTTGAAAAATAAATAAAATAGATAAACTTTTGGCCAGACGAACTAGAAATAGAAAAATAATATCTCTAGTAACCTTAATCACAAAAGATAATGGGG
>CAUYRH010078758.1:0-12522 GCA_963574655.1 Perodicticus potto
GTTGAATCGGTAAATTGCTCTGGGAAGTATAGACATTTTAACAATGTTGATTCTTCCCAGCCATGAGCATGGTATGTTCTTCCATTTGTTAAAGTCCTCTGCTATTTCCTTTCTTAGGGTTTCATAATTTTCTTTATAGAGGTCTTTTTTTCTATTTTCTTTAGAGACAGGTCTTGCTTTGGTTCAGGCTGGTCTTGAACTCACTCCTGACCTGAAGAGATTCTGCCATCTTGGTCTCCAAAGGATTACATGCATGGGCCACCATGTCCAGCCTGTCTCCCATTCTTAATTGTCTGTTCGAAAACTTTATTTTTGAGCATCTGCTAAGCATGGTGACTTTATCCATCAATGGACACCCCACCCAGATGTAGTGAACATTACAGGGAGGCTCACGCGATTCCAACTTATAAAATGTCTTCTTGAGAAATGCGTATGTTTTCCAGTCACTTTCTGAGAGCAGTTGGATTACATTGCGACCACTCTTACTTCTTCCCATGACTAATGGAGTCTGTTATCACTGCTCCTTTCTGTTTGCATTCCTATTTTCTTCAACCTTTCCTTTCCAGGAAGGAATTCTGTAAAGCCCCATGTCCACTTTGCCAGCCAATATCCCAATCTGTCAACCTATTTCCACAGGTCCAAGCAGACTGCAATGCACCACCATGTCCTGGCATGACAATTTATCCTGTTTCTAGTGGTCTGTCTTGCCCACTAGCATATCTCAGGCAGGGTTGCTTGTCTGTCTTGTTCACAGATGTGTTCTCATAGTTCGAGATCAAGGCCAGCACCCAGTAGGTGCTCACTAAACATCTCTTGAATGAACCCACCAAACTAGTATGTGTGAGAGTCACTGCCAGCCAGCCAGGTGGATTTGGGCCAACCATCTATTAAGGATTAATAAAGCTCAATGCTTCTCTTAGTTATAGATGAAATGATACCAGAGATGGAAGTTTGAGTATCCAGTTCTACACCCTACAGATGTACTACCTGGGGTACTACCTCCCTCCCCTTCCTCCTCTTCCCTCTACTTTCTCCTTTCCTCTTGCTTTTACCTCTTCCCTCCTGCCCTCCCCCTTGCATTCTTTCTTCCACAATTATTTTTGAAACAAGGTCTTACTCTGTCACTCAGGCTGGAGTACAGTGGCATTATCATAGTTCACTGCAATCTCCAACTTCTGGGCTCAAGCAAGCCTCATGCCTCAGCCTCCATACCCAGCTAATTTTTAAAATTTTTGTAGGGGTCTTTCTATGTTGCCCAGGCTGGCCTTAAGCTTCTTGTCTCAAGTGATCCTCTGACTTGAGCCTTCCAAAGTGCTGGGACTACAGGTGTGAGCCACTGTACCCAGCCTTTTCCACAGAAATTTAGGACATCAACATTGTGCTAAGCTCCATTTGGGACCTGGGGGGCGAGGAGAGGTCAGCTCTTGCCAGATGACACTCTCTGTCCAACAGGTAAAATCAACATGGAAAATAAATAAAGGTAAGTGAGAAACATGCCAGGAGGTTCTGCAATGGTTTGGGAGAGGATCTTCCAGGAGGGCTGTCCCGAGGAGAAAATTTCCAAACAAGTTCTTCCCTCCTGTGTTTGCACACATGAACTTCTGCCATGCCTTTGTCTTCTTAATAGAGGCAGAGCTTTGTCCAGAATGAAGTACAATGGTGTGATCAGAGACTCACTGTAGCCTTGAATCCCTAGGCTCAAGGGATCCTCTCTAGCAGGTGGGACTACAGGTGCATGCCGCCACACCAAGCTAATTTTACAAAATTCTTTTATGGAAAGGATCTTGCTAGGGCTGGTAACTCCTGCCTCAGCCTCCCAAAGTGCTGTGATTACAGACGTGAGCCGCTTGGCCTGAACCTCAGAGGCTTTCTATTATTTATTTATTTATCCTTTAAAAAAATTTTGGATTAATATAAGGGTAGGTACAATTGGGTTACACTGTTGCATTTATTAGATAGCATCCTAGTTGAGGTTGCATCCTCTGAGCCTTTTTCAATGCATATTCTGACAAAGCAGGTGTGGGCTGGGGTCTGGGATTCAGCATTTCTTTCTTACAGGCCCCTCAGGTGAGACTGACACAGTCTAAGCAGTGAGTTCAAGACCACCACCATCCTCATCAGAGAACAGAGAGCACGTGGGTGGGGGGAGGAGGAAGAGAGAGGAGAGCTAAGCAAACTGCTGAGTGTCTTGAATAACGCTGATTAAGCTACAGTGCGAATAATAATAATAACCAATCTTGATGCAGCACTTACTATCCGAGGGCACAGCTCCAAACCTTTCAATATACATTGACTCATTTAATTCTCATCGCCATTGTTATAAACAGATTGTGTCATATGACATTCTTTCCCAGAGTGTTTCTATGTTCCACATCTTAAGGTATGCACTCAACAATCTCATGAAGCAGTAGAACAGGCATTGTTGCTATTATTATTATTTCTTTGTGAGACAGGATCTTACTCTGTTGTCCAGGCTAGAGTGTAGTGGTATCATCATAGCTTGCTGCAACCTCCGACTCCTGGGCTCAAGTGACCCTCCTGCCTCAGTCTCTCAAGTAGCTGGGACTACACATGTGTACTGCCGCACCCAGATAATTTTTCTTTTCTTTCCTTTTCTTTTCTTTCTTTTCTCTTTCTCTCCTTCTCTTCCTCTTCTTTCTCCCCTCCTTCCCTTTCTCCCTTCCTTCCTTCCCTCTGTCCCCTTCTCTCTCCCTCTCCTTTCTCCTTCCCTTTCTTCCTACCGCCCCTTCCCTCCCTTCCTCCCCCTTCCTTTCCCTCTTGCCTTCCTTCCCTCCTCCCCCTCGCTCCCTCTCTCTCTCTCCCCCTCTCCCTTTCGCTTGCTCAGGTTAGTCTTGAAGTCTTGGCCTTGAGGGTCCTCCTGCATCAGCCTCCCAAAGTGCTAGAATTACAGACATGAGGCACCGCATCCGGCAGGAGCTATGTTGTCTGAGGCTCCTGTCTCAGTCAGGGTAAAAACCAAAGTTCTCTCTAAAGTCCACTAGGCCTTGCCCCATTTTCCATCTCCTCCCTGCCCTCACCTTCTCTCTCTCTATCCCTTGCTCATTCTGCTCCAGCCACAAAACATCATTGCTCTTCCTCAAAGGCACCAGGCATGGTCCAGCCTCAGGACCTTTGCACTGGCTATTCCCTCTGCTTAGACGGCTCTTCCCCTAGGTAGCCAGGGGACTCCTTCCTTGCCTTCTTCAAGCCTTTCTTAAAGGTTGCCTCCTCGATGAGATTTTCCTCATCCCCTTATATAAAATGTTGCCCTGGAGGCCAGGGTGGGAAGATCACTTGAGGCTAGCAGTTCAAGACCAGCCTGAGCAAGAGGGAGACCCCCCCCCCATGTCTACAAAAAAAGAAAGAAAGGAAGAAAGAAAGAGAGAGAGAGGGCAGCGCCTGTGGCTCAGTGAGCAGGGCACCAGCCCCATATACCGAGGGTGGCAAGTTCAAACCTGGCCCCAGCCAAACTGCAACAACAAAAAAATAGCTGGGTGTTGTTGTGTGTGCCTGTAGTCCCAGCTACTCGGGAGGCTGAGGCAAGAGAATCACCTAAGCCCAAGAGCTGGAGGTTGCTGTGAGCTGTGACACCATAGCACTCTACGGAGGGCACTAAAGGGAGACTCTGTCTCTACAAAAATAAATAAATAAATAAATAAATAAATAAAATAAAAAGAAAGAGAGAGAGAAAGATAGATAGATTAGCTGAATGTGGTGTGCTCCTGTATTTCCAGTTACTCTGGAGGCTGAGGCAGGAGGATCACTTGAGCCCAGGAGTTTGATACTGCAGTGAGTGTGACTGAGACCCTGTCTCAAAATAAATAAATAAAAGAAAATAAAATTCAGTCCCTACCGTTGTTTGATCTCTTACCCTGCTTACTTTTTCCCACTGACACTCATGACCAGCTCATATGTATTATATATATTTACCTTTTTATCTCATTGGTTGCCTCTATCCTCTCCACTAGCTGTATGAGGGCAGGAATTTTTGTCTGGCGTGTTCTCTTTTTTGGGGCATAAAGTGGAATACGTATTTTTTATTTTTAGAATTTAAAATAATTATGAAATATTTCAGGTATGCAGACAATAATAAAACAGGCATTTGTGTATTGTCTGGCTTATTCTTTGCTGTGTCCCCAAGGGCACAAGGGCTGGCCAGCTACAGCCAGAACAAAGCTGGTCTGTCACCTGTTCTCATAGGGCCCCAAAGCTAAGAATAGTTTCTACATTTTTAAGTGGTTGAAAGAAAATCAAAGAGTAATATTTCTTGATATCTGAAAGTTCGATGACTTTCAAACTTCAGAATCTAAAACTACAATCAGATATCGTCTTACACCAGTCAGAATCCTTATTAAAAAGTCAAAGAACAGCAGATGTCGGGAAGGATTTGGAGAAAAGGAACTCTTGCACACTGTTAGTGGGAATGTAAATTAGCATGAACTGCATGGAATACGGTGTGGCGATTTCTCAAAGAACTAAAAATAGAGTTACTGTTTGATCTAGCAGTCCTGTTACTAGATGTCTCCCCAATGGAAAAGAAATTATTATTATTATTATTATTATTATTATTATTATTATTATTATTTTGGCTGGGGCTGGGTTTGAACTCCCCACCTCTGATATATGGGGCCGGTGCCTTACTCCTTCGAGCCACATTTGTATCAAAAAGATTCCTGTTGGTTTGGCGCCTGTGGCTCAAGCGGCTGGGGCGCCAGCCGCATACACCTGGCGGGTTCGAATCCAGCCCAGGCCCGCCGAACAGCAATAAGGGCTGCAACCAAAAAAAAAAAAAATAAAAAAAGATTCCTGCCCTTGTATGTTTATTGCAGCATAATTCACAGCAGCAAAGATATGGAATCAACCTAAATATCCACCAGTGGATGATTGGATAAAAAAAATTGTGGTGTGTGCGTACACACACACTCTCTTACACACTATGGGACAGTACTCAGCATCAAAAAGAACAAAATTGTGTCTTTTGCAACAACGTGGGTGGGTCTGGAGGCCCTTATCTTAAGTGAAATAACTCAGAAACAGAGAGCCAAATAATGCTTATTCTCACCTATCAGTGGGAGCTCAACAATGTGCGCGCGTGGACAGGGAGCGTGAGCTAATAGACGTTAGGATTCAGAAGGATGAGAGAGCGGGTGGGGGGGGAGGTGAAAAAGTACTTCAGTCTGCAGTGCGTGCTCTTCAGGTCCCCACTATGCACTTTGTCCATGTAATGAAATTGCACTCTACCCCCTAAATCTGTAAAAATAATTTAAAAAGAGAAAACAACAAGAAGACCAAATTCAGTGTCCACAAGGCTTTATTATAAAGTAGCATCCTTGTCCACTTATGGGAATGTTGTCTGTGGCTGCTTTGCGTTACCACAGCAGAGTTGTCTTTGCGACAGAGACTGTCTGGCCCTCACAGCGGAAAATATTTCCTCTGAGGTCCTTTATAAAAGAGGTTTGGGACCGCTGAGCTAGAACAGCACCTGACGCACAGCAGGAAAGCGGCCTGCACCAGCCTCTGCCTGCGTACCTGTCACCCGCGGCTGCAAAAATGGGCCACCAGGTGGCGCCGTGGCTGCCGAAGCAGCGGCCGGGCCACGGAGTTCCGAAGCGCTCGGCTCCCGGTCCTGGGTACCACCTCCTGGCAGCATCCTTCTTGCCTCGAGTGGGTAAAGTTCTGAAAAACGGAAGGCAACTCTGGATCAAGAATTCGATTCTCATCATGTAATAACTAATCACTGCATAAGTGGCTATTTCTTTTTCTCATGCACAAAATTAAGGACCAAGTAGAGGCCGTGACTCAGCCCGGAGGCTTGAGGAGTTACAGGCGGGTCCTGAGACCGAGTGTGTAGCCTGTCTGGAATTGGCTGGGGTTGGGGAGTGGGAGACGGGTCACATCCCAGCTCTGCCATTTGCCGACTCTGATTCTGGACAGCAGTAGCCCCTTCCCCTCTCTGGGCCTTAAGTTTCCTCATCTGTTACATGTGGTATCAATAGCACCCACCTCTGGGGCTCTTACAAAGATTAAATCCACTGCATTATTACACAGCAAGCATTTAGAACAGCACAGGCACACCATAAGCACTTGATAATAGTTTTCTATGGTTCTAAAGAGGGTAAGCTCTTGAGCATTACACAGTTAAAAAAAAAAATAGCAGGTTGTTCAGACATCACAATTAAACTAAAACCTAATCTTTAAAAAGAACTTGCTTGGGAATCAGAGCTCTTTCTTTCTCTTTAAAGGGAGGCAGGTTAGACAATTCTAGCCTAGTTGATATTTTAAAAATGGGTCTGGTCCTAGAGGGATTCTTTTTCAGTGCAGCTGGCTGGTTTTTAGTACAGAGAGACCCTCCTTTTGTCCTCTGAATTAGCAGCTTTAGTTGTGACCAGCCAAGGAAGGCTCAGGAAGGGACCTCAGGAGATAAAGGTCGGCTGGGCAAGGTAGCTCACACCTGTAATCCTAGCACTCTGGGAGGCTGAGGTGGGTGGATTGCTTGAGCTCAGGAGTTTGAGACCAGCCTCGGCAAGAGTGAGACCCCAATTCAAAAAATAGCCGGGCGTTGTGTTGGGCGCTTGTCGTCCCAGCTACTCCTGAGGCTGAGGGAAGAGAATCACTTGAGTCCAAGGGTTTGGGATTTCTGTGTGCTGTCATGCCACGGCACTCTAATGAGGGTAACAAAGTGAGACTCTGCCTCAATAAAAAAGAGAGAGAGAGAGATAAAAGTCCCCTGATCTATCAGATTCCTTATGCTAGTCTTTGGAACCCAAGCACTGTGTGAACGGGTGACCCCTTTCCCTTGGGTACGGATAAACGGGAGCATCCATCTCTCTTCTCCACTTCTTGTGAAGTCTGCGTGTTCCTGCTTGTTGACTGCAGATCTCTGCCTTGTATTCTTCCAGCCACCAATTCCTTCCTTTCCACACCTCAAGCAACTTCACCTCTGTTTATAGTTCTCCCACTATTGCTCTTACTTTGGTCAAGTCCCACTGGCCTTCCTTCTGTTCTCTGCACTTCTGAAGTCTTTGTACTCGTTATTTCCTCTGCCTGAAAGTCTTGTCCCACGGCTGGCTCCTTCTCACCTTCTGGTCTCAGCACAGATGTCACCTCCTCATGCAGGCTCCCAGGGTTTCTGTTCTTTGAGGCCATCCTATTCATTATGTAAAAGTATGTGTTTCCTTCTCAACTGGACTGCCAGCTTCATGAGGATAAGGGTGTTTTGTCATTTTTGTTTGTCTGTTTGTTTGGTCTGTTTTCTCTGCTACTGTGTCCCCAGTACTTAGAAAAGTGCCAAGTGTATAGAAGATGTCAGTGTTTGTTGAGTGAATAATTAATGGATTCTTATGAGCTGGAACATCTATACTGATAGTTGCTCTATGACTCTAGCTTTGAGGCCTGCAAGACCCTCAGAGCAAGGGCAGTGCCTGTGGCTCAAAGGAGTAGGGTGCCAGCTCCATATAGCGGAAGTGGTGGGTTCAAACCTGGCCCCAGCCAAAAACTGCAAAAAGAAAAACAAAAAAAAAAGACTCTCAGAGCAAGTGAAAGCTGTTTTCTCTTCTATTCTCTGCCTCGGGCATTCTTTGGTTCCAAGCCCCATACACTGTGCTCAAAGAGGCCTGCCTGGAGGAGGAGGCAGACAAGATAGCAACTGTACAGAATATCCAGGATCTACACAGAGACCAGTCCCTATTTATCCAACACCCACCAAGGGCCCAGCCCTGGGCCAAGGTGAGCTCATGGCATCCTTACCCCAGTACCCATTTCACAGAGGAGGCAATGGCGTCACAGAGAGGGTAAATATTTTAATAAAGTAAATAGGGTAAAAACCAGCTTTGGAACCCAGATCTCTCTGAGTCTAGATACCCTCTCTTTGCAAGGTGTTGAACTTGGAACTGCCTGGCACGTAGTAAGATGAATGAATGAATGAAGGGGTGAATTAGTGAAGTCATCATCATTAAGTTTTCCTCTGCTCTTTAAGTACAAAGCTCCGTGAAAATGAGGCTGTTTTCTTATTGATCCTTGAATCTTTGGAATTGGTCAGCACAGAACTTTTCAGGCATGATATCTTGGTTGTGTCAACTGTGACACGAACTCAGAATGAAATCTATAATATCCTGAAGGCTAGTGTGATACATGCAACCCCTTCTACATCCTGGCCATGAGAAGCAGCTTGAACGAGGCCATATTGGGGTAAAATAAAATAAAATAAGATCTCATTTTCTAATATTTACAAATCATCATGGCCCCTCCATCTCTTCTGTCTCTGTGACCATGAAAACAACCTTTGAGAAGGCAAGTACTGTATAATCCCCAGATCACAAATGAATAAATGAGGACCAAGTACATGTAGAGATGAGCCCTGGGTCACAACTATAATAGGTGACAGGGCAGTTAAAAAATGATCCAAATAGCTGGGCATTGTGGCAAGTGCCTGTAGTCCCAGCTACTTGGGAGGCTGAGGCAAGAGAATCACTTAAGCCCAAGAGTTTGAGGTTGCTGTGAGCTATGATGTCACAGCACTCTACCCAGGGGGATATAGTGAGACTCTGTCTCAGAAAAAAAAAAAAAAGTACTACCCCTTAATCATTTAATGGGAAGTTTATTTATTTTTGTTATTTATTAACATTTATTAAGCATCTTATGCTATTCAGACGCCAATCATTGTAATAGTCATTCTTATACTCTCTTTTAATCTTTAAGACAACCTTGGATAATGAGTACCTCTTATTACCTTTCCTTCCTTTTTATGTTGCTATCATTGTCATCAGCATCATCATTATATAGAGTTGGAGTCTTACTCTGTCACCCAGGAAGGAGTGCCCTGGTGTCATTATACCTCACTGCAGCCTCAAATTGCTGGGCTCAAGCATCCCTCCACCTTATCCTCCTGAGTAGTTGGGACTACATGTGCACACCACCACATCAGGCTAATTTTCCTTACTTTTTGGTAAAGAAAGGGTCTCACTCTCTTGCTCAGGCTGGTCTTGAACTCCTGGCTTAGGCAATCCTCCCACTTTGGCTTCTTCAAGTGCTGAGATTACAGTTGCAGGCCACGATGCCCACCCAGCCCATTCTTCCTTTCTAAATCAGGAAACCAGAACTCAGAGCTTATGAAACTTTCCCAAGGCCACACAACTCAGCTGAGTCCATTTGCAAGCTCTGACCTCTTCCTTCTGGGCTACCGAAGGCTGAGCCTTCTCTTAGAGCTGCCTTTTGAATGTTCACAGCTGTGTACACAGACCCTGGAAACAAGCTTCAAACCACAGGGAAGCATCGGAAGCTCAGTGGTTGAGTCTTTCAATAGGCACGCATGATTGCAACTCTTCACACGGTGGCATGAGGCCTTCACACGGGGCCTGTGGGTGGGCTCACTGGGACATTCTGGAACTCTTCAGCTCTTGCCTCAGAATGAGGATGCTCCCATATAAAAAGAGGCTTCATAAAGCAGGGGCATGTCAAGCCTGCTGGAGAGCTCCTTGGGTTTCTCGGTTCTGGAGGGGAGGACTCATTTTCACGCGTTTTCTTTCTCCCCGTGGCGGGAACTTTCACACTTACCTTAAATGCTCCCTTGATTGTTTCCTACAAATGCAGCCGGTTTCCAGGAGGCTTATCTATTGTCTGTAGGTCTGTGTCCAAAATCTCTGGGCCCAGCTTAGACCTGTGTTCGGGGCCCGAGGACCTCAGCAGGTTAGTGATGCGGTGCAATTGTGGATTTCCCCGCAGTGGAAAGGGCTTTTGGTTACAATGCATCCACGTGGCTTGGCTGTCTTGCAGGGCAACGGGTCTTTAATTTTGAGAGTCCTACAACCTCAGCACACATGGGTGTTCCCTGGGGGCCTGTTAAAACATGGATATTTCTGGGCTCATCTGGGAGTTGCTGATTCTGCAGGTCTGGGCGGCGGAACCAGAGAATCTGCACTTCTCACCAGCTCCCAGGTGCTGCTGGTGCTACTGATCTAGGGACTGTACTTGGAGAAGTGTGGCTTAAAAACAGTGGCTCCTAACTTTGTTGCACCATCAGTTGAAACATTAAAAAACATCTTGCCCCCAGGAGCGACTCCATTAAATCTGACTCTGGAGGTGGAGTCCAGATATTAGCAAGTTCCCAGGTGATTCTAACCAGTGTGTGGGTCATTGCTTCCTATTTCACTCAGCAAAGCCCGGCAGGTTCAAACCCAACTTGGAAATTTAAAATCCTCTAGGTGGATGAAAACAAAATCACAGTGTTTAATGCATTCCTAAGCAGAATTATTCTTGAATGATTCATGGTTTGGATTCTTAATCTATTGTCTTTAATAATATCCTTTCTGCATATTCAGAGCAGATATTTAGCTGGGACACATTGGTACAGTTGATTGTTAAAATATTAACATATTTCCATACCAGTTAGTAAATAGTTGTTGCCTGGAGTCCCTGAGTGGGTCCCTATCTCCATCCTGAGTCCCTTCCTGGCTCCACTTATGCCTCCCAACAATGATAGTCCACTATCTTTGCTAAGTATTGAAAGCTTCACCCTAGCAGGTGTTTGATCTGCTCCCTCACACTTTTAGTTTTCCTGTCTGAGAAGGTGAGTATCTTGGATAGGAAGGTCTGTTTGCAAACTCAGGAGTGTGAGAAAGTTCCTCTGTAACTGGAGGGGTGGGTGGCACTTATTCCAATCCTGCTCCTGACATTGACCAGCTGGAGAAGTTATCTAACCTCTTTGTGCCTTAGTTTTCTCATAGTTAAAATAGTAATAATATCTTCTCTATAGGCGTGGGATGAGGTTTGAATGAATGAATGCATGAACAGACCATAGATGACTTGGTGTGTAATTAATGTCATGTAAATGTCAGCATTCCTATGAGTTATCTATTGCCGTTACAAATGGCCACAAAGTTCATGAAAAACAACCACGAACTTAGTGGCTTTAAACCACACGTATTTACTTTCTTACAGTTTCTATGGTCAGGAATCTTAATGTGGCTTAGCTACATCCTCTGTAATAAGGTTATAACCAAGTTGTTGACCAGGGTTGGGTCTTATCCAAAGGCTCTGCTGGGGAAGGATATTCTTCCAAGCTCACCTGGTTATTGGCAATATTCAGTTCCTTGCAAACTGGACTAAAGACCACAGTTCCCATCTGGCTGTTGGCCAAAACATACCCATAGTTGTTCTTTTTTTTTTTTTTTTTGCAGTTTTTGGCCAGGGCAGGGTTTGAACCCACCACCTCCAGTATATGGGGCCAGCGCCCTACTCCTTTGAGTCACAGGCACCGTCCCCCCTTAGTTGTTCTTTAACGTGACAGCTTGCTTTGTCAAAGTCAGCAAAACGAGAGTTGAAATCTTTTGCAGTCTTACTTATGGAAGTTACATCCCTTCAACTTTTTCTTTTTGAGACAGAATCTCATTTGGTCACCCTTGGTAGAGTGCTGTGGCGTCACTGCTCGCAGCACCCTCAAACTCTTGGACTTAAGGAATTCTCTTGCCTCAGCCTCCCAACTAGTTGGGACAACAGGGGTCTGCCACAACACCCAGCTGTTTTTACAGATGAGGTCTCACTCTGGCTTAGGCTGGTCTCAAACTCATGAGTTCAGGTGATCCACACATTGGACCTCCCAGAGTGCTAGGATTATAGGCATGAGCCACTGTGCTTGGCCCTACATCCCTTCAATTTTGAAGTGTCCTACTGGTGAGGAGAGAGCTCCTCAGGACAGGGGATTGTGCAAGGGCATAAGTACCAGGAAGTGGTGACCACTGGAGACCAACTTCAAAGTTGCCTGCTACAATGTTTTCATCATACTGATTTTTTTATTGAGACAGAGCTGGATTCGAACCCGCCAGCTCAGGTGTATGTGACTGGCGCCTTAGCCCGCTGAGGCACAGGCCTGAGCCGCCTGCTACAGTGTTGTTACTTTTTTAACTTCCTGGATGTAGATGATTTAATGTAGGTCATTACTGCTCCTTCTTGAGGCATGGGTTGTATGTGGCACTGAAGCATTCGGAAGCCCCTGCAGCTATTGCCCACACTGGTTACTTTTGAGATCCTCCCTTGCCCCAGCTTTCAGGGTCCCTCACGGTGGAGGATGAACTGCTTCTGAGCTAAGTTTGGGACTGAATCTTCATGGTGGCTCAAAATTTTGCCTTGAGATCCTGGTCACCCCAAATCCCCCATGCATCCAGTCTTGTGAAACACCCAGCGAGTGGGCTTCTGTCTGCTTATGGGGGGTCGCCCCAACTCATGTCCTCTCACTTACTCACCTCAAAGGCACCCTCCTCCACCTTGCCCTCAGGCACATCTGGTGTAATTTCTTCAGCGAGTACAGGATTTCCTACGATGTAAGAGAAATGTTAACTTCTAAGAATATTCATTTCCTGAAATCACTGAACAAGTCAACAAATGGAAAAACATACCTTGTTCATGGTTGGGAAGAATCAATATTGTCAAAATGTCTATACTTCCCAAAGCAACATACAATTTCAATGCAATGCCTATTAAAGCTCCACTGTCATATTTTAAAGACCTTGAAAAAATATTGCTTCGTTT
>CAUYRH010078759.1:0-24498 GCA_963574655.1 Perodicticus potto
GGCGCCTGTAGTCCCAGCTAATTGGGAGGTGGAGGCAAGAGACTAGCTTGAGCCCAGGAATTGGAGGTTGCTGTGAGCTGTGATGCCACAGCACTCTATCCAGGGTGACAGCTTGAGGCTCTGTCTAAAAAAAAAAACGGGTAGTAATTCTTGGAATTGGATTCCCTTCTATTTTCATATAGGACTGTCTCAGAACTGTCATGTTGATTTCAAGGGCAGAGAAATTTATTTATTTTTTTGAGACCGAGCCTCAAGCTGTCACCCTAGGTAGAGTGCTGTGGCATCACAGCTCACAGCAACCTCCAACTCCTGGACTCAAGCGAGACTCTTGCCTCCGCCTCTGCCTCCCGAGTAGCTGGGACTACAGGCACCCGCCACAACGCCTGGCCATTTTTTGGTTGCAGCTGTCATTGTTGTTTGGTGGGCCCGGGCTGGATTCGAACCTGCCAGCTCAGGTGTACATGGCTGGTGCCTTAGCTGCTTGCGCCACAGGCGCCAAGCCAGAAAAAATTTTTTTTTAAAGTAAATTTCTTTCAGGTTAATGTTAGGGTACAAATAACCAGGTCAAGTTTTTTTTTTTAGAGACAGAGTCTCACTTTATTGCCTTTGGTAGAGTGCCATGGCGTCACACAGCTCACAGCAACCTCAAACTCCTGGGCTTATGCGATTCTCTTGCCTCAGCCTCCTGAGTAGCTGGGGACTACAGGCACCCACCACAACGCCCGGCTAGTTTTCTGTTTTGCAGTTCAGCAGAGGTCAGGTTTGAACTCGCCACCTTCAGTATATGGTGCCGGCGCCCTACTCGATGAGCCACAGGTGCTGCCCCGGGTCAAAAGTATTTGATTTTGTTAGGTAGTGTCCCTCTTGTGGTTCTGTGCCCAAACCCGTGCCATGCCTATTTAGAGAGAGCACCCAATCCCCCCTACTTACCCTTTCTCCAAATTTGAATTGAAATGAGTTTTGCTCCTGTGTGAGTATGCATCAGATCATCTACTGACTTCATATTAGTATTGAGTACACTGGATAATTGCTTTTCTTTTCTTTCTTCTTCTTCTTTTTTTTTCTTTTTTTTGAGACAGTCTTACTATGTCACCCTCGGTAGAGTGCTGTGCCATCACAGTTCACAGCATACTCCTAGGTTTAAGTGATTCTCTTGCCTCAGCCTCCCAAGTAGCTGGGAATACAGGTGCCTGCCACAATGCCTGGCTATTTTTTTGTTGCAGTTGCCATTGTTGTTTAGCTGGCCTGGGCCGGATTCGAACTCACCAGCCTGGGTGTATGTGGCTGGCGCCCTACCCACTGAGCTACAGTCGCGGCCCTAGATAATTGTTTTTTCCTTTCTTATGATACTTTACTAAGAAGAATTGTTTCACCTCCATCCAGGATATTACAAAAGATGTGAAGTCACCATCTTTTTATGGCTGAATAGTATTCCATCGTTTGCATGTACCACAATTTATCCATTCCTGAGTTCATGGGCATTTAGGTTGTTTCCACATCTTGGCAACTGCAAATTGAGCTGTGATAAACAATGTAGTGCAAATGTCCTTAATGATTTTTTTCTGGGTAGACGCCTACTAGTGGGACCGTGGGGTCACATGGGGGATCTAATTTGAGATCTTTGAGGATTCCCGATACTTCTTTCCAAAGAACCTGTATTAGTTTGTATTCCCACCGACAGTATAAGAGGGTTCTCCTCTCTCCACATCCATGCCAGCGTTTGCAGCTTTGGGACTTTGTGATATGAGCTAATCTTACTGAGATTAGGTGATATCTTAGGGTGGTTTTGATTTGCATTTCTCTGATGATAAGGGACAATGAGCAATTTTTTCATGTTTGTTAGCCATTCACCTATTAAAGAAGGTTCTATTCATGTAGGGGCGGAGAAATTTTAAAACCACAATGTAAATTATATCGTAATTAGCCAAAGTTCATGTAAGGTGGCAGAGAAACCTGAGAAGCTGGTCAAAGCCAGTTTTTGCCTGCAGAGAGAGAGAGATACTTCTTAAATGACAGCAATTAAACTTGACATGGAGAAACCTCATGGAGCTAAAAGCACAAACAGAAGGCATTAGAACAACAAAAACATAGCACAAATTTTTTTTTTTGAGACAGAGCCTCAAGCTGTTGCCCTGGGTAGAGTGCTGTGGCATCACAGCTCACAGCAACCTCCATCTCCTGGACTCAAGCAATTCTCTTGCCTCAGCCTCCCAAGTAGCTGGGACTACAGGTACCTGCCACAACGCCTGGCCATTTTTTGGTTGTAGCTGTCATTGTTTGGCGGGCCCAGGCTGGATTCGAACCTGCCAGCTCTGGTGTATGTGGCTGGCGTGTTAGCTGCCTGACCTACAGGTGCTGAGGCAACAGTAAGGATTTTTTTGTTTTGTTTTGTTTTTTAATCAGACTGCTGCGCCAGCTTTCTTGGGGTAGGTCTAGTTCAAGTCTCAGGTGCTGAAGCACCTTAGAAGTCACAGTCAATATTAGTAGGAGTGAGCATCTCAGCAGCAATCTTTCAGCAGCAGTCTTAGTAGGGAAGCACCAATCAATAGTAAGGATTCTAATAGACTTTTGAAACCATTGCCCATTTTTTATTCAAAATAGCCTTCATAACATCTTGCCTCCAGAATCATCCTTGCCAGCATCCACTCCCAGTTGGTACTTCCTCAAATGATTTTCTCCTTCCCCGCCCCAAATGCCTCTGCATGTTCAATCTGTTGATCCCTTGTATGCCAGGGACTTCAGGTGGGAAAGAATTACAATTCTTTTTTGTTTTTTTTAAAGAGACAGAGTCTCACTTTGTCGCTCTGGTAGAGTGCCGTGGCGTTACAGCTCACAGCAACCTTCAACTCCTGGGCTTAGGCAATTTTTTTGCCTCAATCTCCTGAGTAGCTGGGACTATAGGCCCACACCACAACGCCCAGCTATTTTTTTGTTTCAGTTTGGCCAGGGCTGGGTTCGAACCAGCTACCCTTGGTATATGGGCCCGGCACCCTACCCATTGAGCCACAGGCGCCGCCCAGGATTAGAATTGCTCCTCTTCATGAAGTGTCCGCCTTTGACATGGGAAGGAGGTAGCACAAGGGAATGTGACAAACTAGGCCTTACTCTTGGGTGAGCTATATGTGGTTATGGTGGCAATGGAGTTCGGGTCGGCTTACCTGCCCACCCGAATACCCCACCGCACACCCAGCCCTGCATAGGAAGGACTTCAACAGGTCAATCAACCAGATGACTTGTAAGACTGCCTTCATAGCTAATTTTTCTCAAAAAATACTTTTTCAAAAACCCCCATAGAGCCACAAATGTACATGTAACCTTTTCCAGTTCCACATGCTGTTACCTGTATTCTGACATCTACTCCAGCCCTAACTATAGACCTAAATTTAAGAGCTAAAATTTCAAAAAAAACATAGGCCCAAGTCATGAAAAACTAAAGCTCTGATGAGGATCACCAGTTCCCATCCAGGGCAATGGGACACATCACCCACAGAGAATAGGGGCCCCCTCTGAAGAAATCACCACACTCAGACACACATCAATCCCCTGTGACACAAGGCTCTGGGTCAAGCACTCAGCCACTGACTGGACCCAGAATACCACCCGGGAGCTTGTAGAAATACAAATTCTAGGCAGTGCCTGTAGCTCAGAGGGTAGGGTGCCAGCCACATGCACCAAGGCTGGCAGGTTCGAACCTGGCCTGGGTCAGCTAAAAACAATGACAACTGCAACAACTAAATAGCTGATGTTGTGGTGGGCACCTGTAGTCCAGCTACTTGGGAGGCTGAGGCAAGAGAATTGCTTAAGCCCAAGAGTTTGAGGCTGCTGTGAGCTGTAATGCCATGGCACTCTACCTAGGGTAACAGCTTGAGACTGTCTCAAAAATAAATAAATAAATAAATAAAAAATAAAAATTCTAAGGAACCAGCCCAAATCCATAGAACCACAAACTTCCTCCCTCCCTTTCCTTTTTAGAATTCAAGTCTTACCTCAGGATCCTTCAACAGCCTTTACTGAGGTAGAACTTAACGTATGTGCGATAAAATCACCTATTCATTCCACTTCAGTATATTAGAGTTGCACAACCATTGCCACCATCCAATCTTAAACATTCTCTTCATCTCAAAAGGGTTCCTTATGAGCATCTGCAGCTATTCCCCATACCGAGCTTGAGCCTGAACCACCCCCCACCAACCTCCTTCCTATTTCTTTCTCTAGGACATTTCATACAACTGGAACCATACAATATGTGGCATTTTCCACCTGGCTCCTTCAGTTTTATATCTCTTTGAGGTTCATCCATGTTGAAGTGTGTATTGTGCTTCATCCCTTTTCATATCTGAGCAGTTTTCCATTGTGTGGACATACTATACTGTATTTACCCATTGGCGGGTTTCAGGAAATTTGGGTTATTTCCATTTGGGGGCTATCAATAAAGATCTATACAAAATTATATAATATGGCTACAAACATTAGTTTACAAGTTTTCTGTAGACATTTTATACAATTTTCATACGTGTATTCCTAGGAATCCAGGGTCACATCATATGCTTAATTTATGTGCAACTTAATTTAACTTAAATTCAAATCTTCTGCCCATTTTTTACTTGAGTTACTGTGTTCTTATTGAAGATTTCTTTATACATTCTGTATATAAATCCTTATCAATATAATCTGCAAGTATTTTCTCCAAGTCTGTGACTTTTTTTCATTTCCTTAATTGTAGCTTATGGTAGACAAGTTTTAAACTTTAATAAAGTCTCAGGCAGTGCCTGTGGCTCAAAGGTGTAGGGCACTGGCCCTATATACCAGAGGTGGCAGGTTCAAACCCAGCTCCCGCCAAAAACTGCAAAAAAAAAGGAACTTTAATAAACTCCAATTTTTCAATTTTACCTTTTAAAGATTGTGATTTTGGTGTCACATGTGAGAAATCTTTGCCTAGAGTCACACAAATTCCTAACTATGTTTTCTTTAAAGTTTTAGCACTTACATTTAGATGTACAGTCTATTTTAATTTTGTGGAATGTGTGGTTTAAATTCATCTTTTTGCATGTGGGTATCAAATTCTTCCTGCCTCATTTGTTAAAAGGCAATCTTTCCTGTATCTCTGGGCAAAATCTATTGACCATGAATTTAAGGATTAATTTCAGGGCCCTCAAAGCTTCAACTGACACATGCACACCGCTATACTTATACCAGTACCATATTGTGTTTTTTTTTTTTTTTTTTGGAGACAGAGTTTCACTTTGTTGCTCTTGGTAGAGTGCCATAGTGTCATAGCTCACAGTAACCTCCGATTCCTGGACTCAAGTGATTCTCTTGCCTCAGCCTCCCAAGTAGCTGGGACTATAGGCACCTGCCGCAATGCCTGGCTATTTTTAGAGATAGGGTCTTGCTCTGGCTCAGGCTGGTCTCAAACCTGTGAGCTCAGGCAATCCACTTGCCTCAGCCTCCCAGAATGCTAGGATTACAGGCTTGAGCCACCACGTCTGGCCTGATTACTATACCTTTATAGTAAATTTTGCAATCAGGAAATATAAGTTTTCCAAATTTGTTTTAATTCTATAAGATACTTCTAGCTATTCTGGGTCCTTTCCATTTCTATAAAAATTTCAGGATAAGCTTGTTCATTCCTGAAAAAAAAAAAAAAAAGCCTGCAGGGATTGATAGGGGTTTAATAATGAGTCTTTTAATCTATGAACATGGAATGTCTCTCCATTTATTTAGATATAAAATTACTCTCAATAATATTTTGTTTTCAGTGTAGAAATCTTGTACATGTTAAATTTATTCTGAAATATTTAGACCCTTTTGATGCTAATTGTGGATGATATTTAGTGTCATTTTCACAGATGACTGCTACATTGCATATAGAAATATGCAACTGATATTCTGTATATAGATCTTGTATACTGCAACTTTGCCGAGCTCATTAGCTCCACTGTGTATGTGTGTATGTACCCCTTAAGATTTTCTATATATAAAATGTCATTGGCAAATAAAGATAATTTTATTTCTTCCTTTCTAAGCTGGATGTTTACTAGCTTGACTCCACTGGATGGAACCTGCAGTAGAATCTGAATAGACAGTGGGTGGAAACCCTTGATTTATTCTTGATCTTGGGCATAAAAATTCTTCTCTCATCAAGCATATTACCTTTAAGCTCCTCATCTAATGTGCACAACCTAAGGGTATATAGCACATCCTCTGGGTGAAGAAGGACTTAGCTACAACTGGAACTTCACCTAACAAATGCAAGCAATGTAACCTAATCATTTGTATCCTCATATTAATCTGGAAAAAAAGTATATTACCTTTAGATTTTTTTTTTTTTTTTTGAGACAAAGCCTCAAGCTGTCTGCCTGGGTAGAGTACCATGGCATCACAGCTCACAGCAACCTCCAATTCCTGGCCTTAAGTGATTCTCTTACCTCAGCCTCCTAAGTAGCTGTGGTGCCCACACCACCTATTTTTTGGTTGTAGTTGTCATTGTTGTTTGGCAGGCCCAGGCTGGATTCTAACCTGCCAGCTCTGGTGTATGTGGCTGGTGCCTTAGCCGCTTGAGCTACAGGCGCTGAGCCACCTTTAGTTTTTTTGTGGATACCTTGTATCAGATTAAAAAAATTCCCTCTATCATAGGTTTTTTTCAGAGTTTTTACCATAAATCATTGTTGAATTTCATCAATTTTCTTTCCTCCTCTTTTAGGATTACTTATGCCTTTTGTCCTCTCATCTATTAATACGGTTAAATACATTAATTGGTTTTCTGATTTTAAACAAATCTCACTTAGTCACATACCTAAAACTTTCTGTATGCCACTGGATTTGTTCGTGGATTTTGTAACTATATTCTTGACAGATACTGGTGTGTAGTCCTTTTGTGTTATCTTTGTTTGGCTTTGGTACCAGGTAATGCTGGCTTCACCAGAAAGAACTCCTCCTCTCCTACTGTCTGCGTCTGTGAAGATTGGTATCATTTCCTCTTTAAATGTTAGGGAGCACTCATCAGTGATGTTGCTTGGGCTTTACTTTGTGAGAGGAATCTGGTTACTAGTTCAAATTCTTTACTTGTTATAAGTCTCTTTAATGATAATTTATTATAGTTTTTGCAAAAGTCAAACTCTTTTCCAGTAACGAAATAAGGAATTTTGTTTTTTTTTTGAGACAGAGCCTCAAGCTGTCACCCTGGATAGAGTGCTGTGGCATCACATCTCACAGCAACCTCCAATTCCTGGGCTCAAGCAAGTCTCCTGTCTCTGCCTCCCAAGTAGCTGGGACTACAGGGGTTCGCCACAATGCCCAGCCATTTTTTTGTTGCAGCTGTCATTGTTGTTTGGCGGGCCCGGGCTGGATTCGAACCCGCCAGCTCAGGTATATGTGGCTGGTGCCTTAGCCCAATGAGCCACAGGCGCCGAGCCCGAAATAAGGAATTTAACATTAAACATAGATGTTAACCACTGGGCCCAGTAGCTCATGCCTATAATCCTAGCACTCTGGGAAGCTGAGGCAGGAGGATCCCTTGAGCTCAGGAGTTCGAGACCAGCTTAAGCAAGAGCTCAAGACCTATCTTTACTAAAAATAGAAAAATTAGCCAGGCCTTGTGATGAGAGCCTGTAGTGTCAGCTACTAAAAAGACTGAGGCAAGAGGATGGCGTGAGCCTAGGAGTTTGAGGTTGCTGTGAGGTAGGTTGAGGCCACTGCACTCTAGCCTCGGGGAAAAGAGTGAGCTAGTGTCTCAAAAAAAGAAACCCTACAACAGCAAACAAACAAAACATAGTTGTTAATTAACCAAATCAAGCTTAGTACCTTGGATTCTGAAAAGTTATATTTGAATATATTAAGCTCTAGCTACACTATAATTCAGAAAAAAAACCCAGTAATCAGACTAATGTGAGCGGTCGGAATCATGATGTGGGCATGTGTGTGCAGTGGTTCACTACTAAGAGAAATAAAAATGCGTGCTCTTAGTATTAAACCACTGCACATACAGATGATTACAGACTGAGCAAGTTCCTGCCTCTCCACAACGAACATGAACTTTGTAAACGACAAAGGTGACATGGTTGTTCAAAAAAACCTCAGGCACATGATAAATGAATTGGGGCTGAATATAGATGTTCCTCAGCTTATGACGGGGTTACCTCCCAGTGACCCATCATAAATTGAAAATACATTTAATACTTTTTTTTTTTTTTGAGATAGTCTCACTTTGTTGCCCTTGGTAGAGGGCCATGACATCATAGCTCACAACAACCTTAAACTCTGGGGCTCAAAATGTCCTCTTGCCTCCGCCTCCCAAGGAGCTTGGACTATAGATGCCTTTGCTCAGGCTGGTCTTGAAATCCTGAGCTCAGGCAATTCACTTGCCTTGGCCTCCCAGAGTGCTAGGATTATAGGGTTGAGCCCCGTGCCTGGCTCTACATTTAAATATTTAACCTATTGAACATTATAGCTTAGTTAGCCTATCCTTAAACATGCTCAGAACACTCAAATTAGCTTGTATTTGGACAAAGTAATCTAACGCAAAGCCTATTTTATAATAAAGTGTTGAATAGTTCATGTAATTTACTGAATCCTATGTTGAAAAGTGAAAAACAGGCTCCATGCCCAAAGCACAGTGGTTTTGGTGCCAGCCACATGCACCAAAGGTGGCAGGTTTGAAGCCGGCCCAGACCAGCTAAACAACTGCAATAAAAGAATAGCTGGGCATTGTGGTGGGTACCTGTAGTCCCAGCTACTTGGGAGGCTGAGGTAAGAGAATTGCCTAAGCCCACGAGGTTTGAGGTTGCTGTGAGCTATGATACCACAGCACTCTACCAAGGGTGACATGATGAGACTCTGTCTCAAAAAAAAGAAAAAGAGTAAAAAACAGAATAGTTCTATGAGAACTGGAAATACATGCGTGTAACTTTTATACCAATACAAAGTTGAAAAATCATTAAGTGGAACTGTCTATACTTTGTTCCTGTAACATGTGCTGGTTCCGAGAAACTCCGAGTACATGTGACAAATGAATTGTGACAAGATAATACTATTGTGTTCCTATACTAGAGTAGTTGCTTCTTACAATAAATAATAGATACCTTTCAGTTATAGAATGGTATCAACCCATTTTCTAAAATGAACACCGGCCAGGTATGGTGGCTCACACCTGGAATCCTGGTACTCCGGGAAGCCAAGGCAGGCGGATAGCTTGAGCTCACGAGTTCGAGACCAGCCTGAGCAAAAGTGAGACCCTGTCTCTACTAAAAACAGAAAAACTGAGGCAACTGGGCGGCGCCTGTGGCTCAGTGGGTAGGGCGCCGGCGTCATATACCGAGGGTGGAGGGTTCGAACCCAGCCCCGGCCAAACTGCAAACAAAAAAAATAGCTGGGCGTCATGGTGGGCACCTGTAGTCCCAGCTGCTTAGGAGGCTGAGGCAAGAAAATTGCCTAAGCCCAGGAGTTGGAGATTGCTGTGAGCTGTGACGCCATGGCACTCTACTGAGGGTGATATAGTAAGACTCTTGTCTAAAAAAAAAAGAAAGAAAAACTGAGGCAAAAGGATCACTTGAGCCCAAGAATTGGAGGTTGCTGTGTGCTATGATGCCATGGTACTCTACTCAGGGCGACAGCTTGAGACTCCGTCTCTAAAAGAAAAATAGTAATAATAAAATCAAATCAAATAAAAATAAGTTAACATATGAGAGGATGTGAGGTTATCCTGTAGGTAAGACTCCTTTTTAGTACAAGTATTTTCCTATCCTGCAGGGTTTTCTTTTTGTTTTGCTTTGTATCTTTTTGGGACTAGAATGAAGATAATCTAAAAGTGATTGACAGCTTCATTTCTGTTAAAGCCACTAACATCATTTGGGTATTGAAGCCTGAAGGAATAGTCCTTCCTAATGGCCAAAGACAGACAAAGGTTACCTAGCCAGGGTTAGAGGTTGAACAGTTTGTGAATGTTCAAAATATAGCATATTTAGTCTTTTACATCCATGGATTCAACCAACTGAGGACTGAAAATATTCTAAATAAAAAGACAACAAAAAATACAAATAACAAGTACAGTATAACTATACAGCATTTACATTGTATTAGATAGTATGAGTAGTCTAGAGATTATTTAAAGGATGTGCATAGATTACATGCAAATACTACACCATTTTATATCACAGACTTGATGGTATCCAAGGGAAACCTGGAACCACAGGGACAAATGTAAGACCACATGCTGATAATCTGATCAACCTGAAAGACACATTACAGAATTCCAGGCTTGACAACTTTAATCATTTCCACAGTTGCGAAGTCTTTTAAGAATAAGATTCTAATATCGACATAACATAATCTGGAGGTTTAAAACAGGAAGATTCAAGCCAAGGTCACTAGCAACATAAAAGCATTTTCTCCTCATTCCTGAAACTCAAGCTTGCAAATACTAACAAATAAACTCCATGACTTTCAACTGTCTCTAAGACTTAAGACCTAAAATGGTGGATTGTAACCTCTAAAATTATTTATGGGTGGGGAGAAGTGTTTCTTAAGTTGCAGTTTCTTGGACCCCAGTTTCAGTCTCTGAAGCCCAGGCATCTGTACTTTCTTTTTTTTCTTTTTTTTTTTTTGGAGACAGAGTCTCACTATGTCGCCCTCAGCAGAGTGCTGTGGCATCACACACAGCTCACAGCAACCTCAATCTCTTGGGCTTAAGCGATTCTCTTGCCTCAGCCTCCCAAGTAGCTGGGAATACAGGCGCCTGCCACAACACCCGGCTATTTTTGGTTGCAGTTGTCACTGTTGTTTAGCTGATCCAGGATGGGTTTGGACCTGCCAGTCTATGTGGTATATGTGGCTGACGCTGTAAACACTGTGCTATGGGCGCCGAGCCTAGGCATCTGTACTTTCAACACCCCTCACCCAGAGGATGTGGCCAGCTCTCACTGAGCTGAGATGGTTAGCAGGATAAAATTAAACTCAATTTTGCTTGAGGACACCTCCATACACAAGTCCTTAGGTAATAAACTGCAACCTACTTACTATGTAAACTGAAAGCATAATTTAGGAGTACACTCATGTTCCTTGGAACATTTTTAGTCAACAGCAGATCTCATTTATGATGGTGGTCCCGTAAAGATAATACCTTATTTTTGCTGTATCTTATCCTATGTTTATATATACAAATACTTATCACTGTGTTACAATTCAGTACAGTGACATGCTGTACAGGTTTGTAGCCTAGGAGCAACAGGATACACCATCCAGCCTATGTGTGATAGGCCATACCATGTAAGTCTGTATAAGTACACTCTATGATGTTCATATGACGTAACTGCCTAACAACAAAATGGCCAAACAATACCCTTCTCAGAATGTATCCCTGTCAAGGGAAGCATGACTGGGTACTTTTGTAACAAATAGAGTCTCAAGACAACCATCAGCACTTTGGTCAATCGCAGGAGGGTCCAACTGTTCAAACTATTGTTCAAACGAAGCAAACGTCGAGCTGTCTCTGTACCTCATTTTCATTTTCTGTCCATAAATGCTGTCTGACCACGCAGCAGACTGGAGTTCTTTGAACCTGGCTCGGAGGGTGCCCAGTTCTAGAATCATGAATACAAGCCAATTAAGATCTTCAAACTAAAGTTTTTTTTTTTTTTTTTTTTAGAGACAGTCTTACTTTGTTGCCCTTGGTAGAGTGCCATGGCTTCACAGCTCATAGCAACCTCCAGCTCGTGGGCTTAGGAGATTGTCTTGTCTCAGCCTCCTGAGTAACTGGGACTACAGGCGCCCGCCACAACGCCTGGCTATTTTTTTTGTGGTTACAGTTTGGCTGGGGCTGGGTTTGAACCCGCCACCCTCGGTACCTGGGGCCGGCGCCCTACTCACTGAGCCACAGGCGCTGCCCCAAACTAAATTTCTTATAATTTTGTTTTTCAAAGTAGTTAATCATTTCTCATTCTGACTAATCATTCAAAGACCATCCATCTCTGACAAGCAACAACATGTGCAATTAAGTCCTATCTATTGGGTCTTTAATTCCTTTCTGTCCCATAGGAGTAAATAACTTAATGGTGAGTAAGAAGTGCAATGCTATATACACTGATGGAAAAAAGCACACAAAACAGCACCTTTTAAGGATCTAAAGTAGCACTTGAATTTTCTGGAAGGGCTTATTTCGGCTTATGACCTTTAAAAGAAATTGTTAACTGGTGATAGGGCAAGAGAAATAAAGGTCTGAGAAAATGGGGAATATCCTGTATAAGAGAAAATGGTCATGCCAGCCAAAAATAATTCATTAAGTTACATAGTACCTAATTAGTCGCTGACTCTGATAGCCAACCTATGGTTGGCCAACAACTCTTTGCTCCTAAGAGGTGGTGATAAGGTAGAAGCAAGCAATGAGACCTTGACTGGCCTTCACTGCCACCATTCGTTCTGTTAAAAAAAAATTTCCATGCTAAGCAATAAAATGGGCCAAAACCCAGGCTGCAAAACTACTCTGCTCATTTAGGATTCAAATTTGGCTCTTCAGTCTGTAAACCTGTAATGTCTTTTTCTTCATGGTGGTCCTCACATCCATGGCAAGAGCGTAAGTGCAGACAGGAGCTCCCATCTTCTTGTTTCCTACTGGCTGAGCACTGTTCCTCCTTCTAGAAAGTAGTCAGAGGAGTGGCTGGCAGCAAGGGCCTCTAGGAAAGATGGATATCCTGATTTCCTAAGGTGAGTGTCTTCTCCGTATCCAGCTGTCAGGATACAATTGATCAAGAGCTGTATTTCTTCATTAGGGACTACAATCCTCACTGATCAGCAGGCCGGAACTGCTCCTTGGGAGTTTATGGAGGCCTCTAGAGGTGATGACACCAACATCCAGGTGGCCTGCAACACCAATCATGACATTAAGGGAAATGTTGTGCTTAATAAGTCCATAGTTAGGCAGAGAACCCCACTGGAAGAGACCTGGGGGGCCTTTCCAACCTGCAAAGCTGGAGGCATCTCCTAACTCCAATGTAGTTTTCAGCTTTTAGGGCCTCACAGCCAGATAGAGACAGAAGTGAAGAATGATTATGCTAAACTTGAGATGAGTTTGCCCAGAGCATTTAGTTTCAGTGTTTATAAAGTACCGTAGGTACTACACCAATTAACTCCTTTTTTAAATAATATACTATCACACACTTCCTTTTTTGGCAAATTTTTTTCTCAAGCTTACTCAAACCCAGAACATTTTCAAAATACCATCCTAGGTAGGACTTCCTAAACAAGTTTGAAAAAATTCATCATGACCCAGGATTCTTAAAATCTTGCCATTAGAGATTATATTAACATCAGTCTTAGTAAGAATCCTTAATAAAGTTATGGCAATGTTAACCTTAATTTACAGACATTACAATTTTCATAAAATTCTAAGGCATTTGATAATATGATTAGTTATAAAAGGAACTTTTTTTTTCTTTGAGACAGAGTCTCAAGCTGTCATCCTACGTAGAGCACTGTGGCGTTACAGCTCACAGCAACCTCAAACTCTTGTACATAAGCGATTCTCTTGCCTCAGACTCCCAAGTAGATGGGAACACACGCGCCCACCACAACATCAGCTATTTAATTGTTGTTATTGCTGTTGTCATTGTTGTTTAGCAGGCCCCAGCCAGGCTCAAATCTGCCAGCTTTAGCGTATGTGGCTGGCTTAGCTACAGGCGCTGAGCCAGGAACTTTTTCTTAGAAAAATTTACAATTAGCCTCAGAATAAACTAATTACTAAGGCTTCTCAGATCAACTCTGGGAAAATTTCTAATCCATTTTCAGTTAAGTGCTGAATCACCATATTAACATCCATACCAGAAAGATAAAGGTGGTATTTTTTTTCAAGGGAGACAGATTAGAACACAAGACTTTGTGAGTGATTCATCTACTTCCCTTTGAAACAGTGTTCAGCTAAAAATCACATCAGCACCTCATTCCCCTGTTCTGGTTCAATACTATACCTGGCACTATTGTTCAAGGATAGGAAATAATGTAAAGTGATTTTAGAGAATTTTAAATTATAAAGACATAGAAACTGGTAAAGGTTTTGTATTTTTCTAGTAGTAATGGGAAGTAACTTGAAACTTTACCTTTCAATTCATGATAAAACCATAGGAATGTGTGCACATAAAAACTAACAAGTGTAAGAGATATAATACCCATCCAGCCAACGTCTTCATTACAGTCAAACTCATCTTGCTGAATACTGAAAGCACAACTGTGTTATTCCTGGACAGAAAGCACTCTCTCTGCAGATGGTACAGAAATAGCCTTGGTGGATTCCAAAGTATTAACATTTTGTCCATTAATGACTAGCTGGGAGAATTATCTGTGATTGTAAAGTTGAGAACATGCTAAAATTTGTATTTTGCTTGTTAATTTTCTCTTTCTAAAAGCTATACATCACACTACTCTCTTTTACAAAGAACTGAAATGCCTAAATGGCATTTTAGACCGAGCTCCTCAGTGGAGCATCAGAGAAGAACACACAAAAAAATGCCTTCTTCAGCTTGATGTTTCTAGTCCAAAGCTCCGATGTCAATGTTGGCTTTATGACACCAACAAGGAAAGTACCCTAACTAAGTAGGCCATGGGAAGTTTGGGACACAGTAATACTTAGAATAGATGCTAATGATTTATAGACAAGAGCTTGTTAGTAATCCAAATTATCTTGCTAGTTTTATAGGCAATATGGACTGCCACTGATTCTGATAAACTCTTCAAATATAAGTTAATCTTTCTAAAGTGCTTTTAAAAAAAACAGAAAATCACAGTATTCTGAATAAAGAAATTCGAAGTTCAGAGATTTTTTTTTTTTTTTTTGTGAGACAGAGCCTCAAGGTTTCACCCTGGACAGAATGCTGTGGCATTCCAGCTCACAGCAACCTCCAATTCCTGGGCTCAAGCGAGTCTCCTGCCTCCGCCTCCCAAGTAGCTGGGACTACAGGCGCTCGCTACAACGCCCGGCCATTTTTTGGTTGCAGCCGTCATTGTTGTTTGGCGGGCCCAGGCTGGATTTGAACCCGCAAGCTCAGGTGTACGTGGCTGGCACCTTATCCCCTTGAGCCACAGGCGCCGAGCCAGAAGTTCAGAGATTTTAAGAAAATAATGCAAGGAAAGAAACTGAGGTACAGACATTTCTTTTTTTGAGACAGAGCCTCAAGCTATCGCCCTGGGTAGAGTGCTGTAGCATCACAGCTCACAGCAACCTCCAGCTCCTGGGCTCAAGCGATTCTCCTGCCTCCGCCTCCCAAGTAGCTGGGACTATAGGCACCTGCTACAACGCCCGGCTATTTTTTTTGGTTGCAGCCATCATGGTTGTTTGGTGGGCCCAGGCTGGATTCGAACCCGCCAGCTTCGGGGTATGTGGCTGGCACATTACCGGCTTGAGCCACAGGTGTCCCAGCCAGACATGTTTTAAAATAGAGAAAAGAGCAACCCACTTACGACAGCCTCTGCTGTATAGAAGGATTATCCTTCTCCTCAATAAAATCATTAACTTTCACTTAAAAAATAAAAATAAGAGAAAACCCAGACTCTAAAATCCCTGCCCAAGCAAGTATTCAATATACTCAATTCTACTATGAAACCCGCAGATGAACAAATACATGCCCACACAAGAGAAAAATACAAAGTCAAGTTGGGGAAAACGAGAGAGGAGGGAGAGGAAAGAGCAGGAGGGAGGAGTGTTCCTATGCTCTCACCTAACAGGCAAATGTAAGGGTATACGGCACACCTCCTGGGGGAGGGGCACAAGTACAACTTGCACTTTACCTAACAAATGCAAACAATGTAACCTAATTGTCTGTACTCTCATGTTAATCTGAAAAGAAAACAAAAAAATAAAAATCAAATCCCTGGGCAGCACCCATAGCACAGTCACATACACCGAAGCTGGCATGTTATGACAACAGCAACCAAAAAAATAGCTGGGCATTGTGGTGGGCGCCTGTAGTCCCAGCTACTTGGGAGGCTGAGGCAACAGAATTAACTGGTTAAGCCCAGGAGTCTGAGGTTGCTGTGAGCTATGACGCCACAGCACTCTACCCTGGGTGACTGCTTGAGACTATGACTCAAAAAAAAAAAAACAAAACTGTAATCTCTGCCTTGTTAATTTATCTGCAAAGTCCACTTGCAAACCAGCACAGCACCTTAAGCCCTCCAAATCATAACATGTAACTTCATTTACTGGCAAATTTTAATAACAGCAACTACAAATATGAGAAGACAATTCTGCTAATTGCCTCTGAAGATACCATATTAAAACACTTAACTGGGGAAGAAAAAGGAATCTTCAACATGACAGTTTAAATGAGGAAAACTTTTGAGACAAAATAGGTCATTTAAAATACTCTGTGCCACATAAGATTTTAGGTGGCTAATTAAATTATTTGTGTATGTTTAAAACATAATAGAAGAAAATGTAGTTTTGCAACTACCTAAACAGCATTAAAGCTGAATAAGGGTCCAATTGACTTGTAAGTTATAATAAATACTTGAAAGATATGTACACTTGGACATTTACTTAAATAAGTTTATTTCAACTTGCACTCCCAGTTATGTTTTTTAGACTACAGGTCTAGAATGTTCCTTAAATTGCTAACCCTTTAGGAAGGCAGCCTAATGTCTTCACTTTTTCAGAAGGAGCAAAACACTCACTTTTCTTGCCATACTACTGTGGCCATCCATGCCCTCTATCATATTACAAAGCGTAATAACATGTGGAAAAACATGGTGTAACAATGACCCACACCAGCCTTTTTTTTTTTTTTTTTACTGAGACAGTCTTATTTTGTAGCCCTCAGTAGAGTGCTATTACATCATAGCTCATTGCAACCTCAAATTCTTGGGCTCAAGCTATCCTCTTGCTTCAGTTTTTCATTTTTAGTAGAGACAGGGTCTCATTCTTACTCAGGCTAGTCTCGAACTCTTGAGCTCAAATGATCCACCCCCCCTCAGATTCCTCAGTGTTAGGAATATGGTGCGAGTCACCACACCCGGCATTGCCACAAACCTTTAGAAATAGCTCTCTCAAAATCTTTTTCCTTTATTTATTTTTATTTACTTTTTTTGCAGTTTTTGGCCAGGGCCGGGTTTGAACCCGCCACTTCCAGCATATGGGGCTGGCACCCTATTCCTTGAGCCACAGGCACTGCTCACTTTTTCCTTTTTTAAAAAGACAGAGTCTTGGGGATGGCGCCTGTGGCTCAAAGGAGTAGGGCACCGGCCCCATATGCTGGAGGTGGTGGGTTCAAACTCAGCCCCGGCCAAAAACTGCAATTAAAAAAAAAAAAAAAAAAAAACAAGAGTCTCACTCTGTTGCCCAGGCTAGAATGCCATGGTTTCAGCCTAGCTCACAGCAACCTCAGACTCCTGGGTGCAAGTCATCCTCCTGCCTCAGCCTCCTGAGGTGCTGGGACTACCCACAATATCCAGCTAATTTTTCTATTTTTATTAGAGGTAAGGTCTTACTCTTTCTCAGGCTGGTCTTGAACCCTTGAGTTAAAAGGATCCTCCTGCCTCAGCCTCCCAGAATGGTAGGATTATAGGTATGAACCACTGTGTCTGGCCTTGAAATCATTTTTTTTTTTTTTTTTGAGACAGCACCTCAAGCTGTTGCTCTGGGAACACTTGAGCCCAGAAGTTGGAGGCTGCTGTGAGCTGTGATGCCACAGCATTCTACCCAGGGCGACAGCTTGAGGCTCTGTCTCTAAAAAAAAAAAAAAAAAAAAAAGGCAGGCAAATGTAATGTTCATGACTGCTATGATAATGTGAAAACAGACATAAAACACAGATGTGTGCCCTTATTCATAAAAGTCAAACTTACAGTCTACTTCTCAGTTGAAACAAAGTAAAAAATGTGAAACATGCTACTGAACTTTCAACACCATTTATTTAATAATTTTTTTTTTTTTTTAAGACAGAGTCTCAAGCTGTCGTCCTGGGTAGAGTGCCATGGAGTCACAGCTCACAGAAACCTCAAACTCTTGGACTTAAGCGATTCTCTTGCCTAAGCCTCACAAGTAGCTGGGACTACAGGTGCCTATCACAATGCCCAGCTATACTGTTGTTGCAGTTGTCATTGTTGTTTTAGCTGGCCTGGTCAGGGTTTGAACCTACCACTTTCGATGTGTGTGACCAGCGCCCTACCCACTGAGCTACGGGTGCCGCCTATTACAATAATTTTTGTTGTTGTTGAGACAGTCTCAAGCTGTCACCCTGGGTAGAGTGCTGTGCTGTCATAGCTCACAGCAACCTCCAGCTCTTGGGCTTAGGCGATTCTCTTGCCTCAGTCTCCTGAGTAACTGGGACTACAGGCACCCAACACAACACCCAGCTATTTGTTATTGGTTTGGCTGGGACCGGGCTCGAACCCACCACCCTCAGTATATGGGGGTGGCGCCCTGTTCACTGAGCCACAGGCGCCACCCTATTTATTTATTTATTTTTAAGAGACAATGTATTACACTGTCAACTAGACTGGAGTGCAGTGATGCAATCAAACTCCCAGGTTCAAGTGACACTTTTGCCTCAGCCTCTAAAATAGCTGGGACTATTAGCTGCCCACCACAATGCCCAGATAATTATTTTTAATTTTTTGTAGAGATGGGGTCTTGCTACTATGCTGTCCAAGCTAGTCTTAAACTCTTGGCGTCCAATAATCCGTCTGCCTCACCCTCCAAAGTGCTGGGATTACATGTGTGAGCCCCAGCACTTGGCCCTCTCCTTCCTTTTTATATCAAAATTGTACAATGTACTATTAATAAAAAAAATTACTCTGCCAAAAATAATGCCCTGATGATAAGCTTTCTTTTCCTTATAAGGTTAACAGTAAGAAAATCCAACTAAATTTTAAGATTTATTCAGCTATGGTGCAGAATTGTGTTTCCCCCAAAATTTAAATATTGGGGTCCTAATGCCATCATCTCAGAATGTGACTACCTTTGGAGATACGACCTGTAAAGATGTGATTAAGGTAGTATGTGTCTGTTAGTGCAGGCCCTAACCCAACCTGGCTAATGTCCTTATAAGAAGAGATTAGGATATAGACATACCTAGAGAGACAAACATGAAGTTAAGACACAGTGCGAAGAGGAGCATCTACAAGCCAAGAAGAGAGGCCTCAGGAAAAACCAACAACGCCCACACTTTGATCTTAAGGCTTCTAGACTCCAGAACTGTGAGAAAATAAATGCCTGTAACAAATACCACTTTGTGGTATTTTGTTATAGTAGCATGAGCTGGTTAATACAGGTATATAAAGTATTGCCACAGAAACTCTTCAGTCTACTATATCTATTTGTTTAAATAGACCATGACCTTTTTAAAAAAATACAATTAAGTAATAAAAAAAAGACCTATGCTATGATTGAACCAATGTACACAATTATGATTTAATAAAATTATTTAAAAAAAAAAAAAAGACCTATGAAGATAGCTGAGACATTTCTGCATCTTTTTTTTTTTTTTTTGCACTTTTTTGGGCTGGTGCCCTATTCCTTTGAGCCATAGGTGCCGCCCCTTTTTTTTTTACCCTTTCCTTTTTTTGGAGGCAGAGTCTTAGTATGCCACCCTGGGTAGAGTGCCATGGCATCACAGCTCATAGCAACCTCAAAACGCTTGGGCTCAAGCCATTCTCTTGCCTCGGCCTCCCTAGTAGCTGGGACTACAGGCACCCGCCACAATGCCCAGCTATTTTTTTTTTTTTTGTTCGTTTGTTCAGCAGGCTCAGCCCTGGTTCATATGGCCGATGGCTGGTGCCCTAGCCGCTGAGCTATGGGCACCGAGCCATTATAGATGTGTTTTAATAAACTAATGGTCATCTGGATAAGAGGACGTGTTTTTTACTCATAGGCAGCTATGAGTTTTGTGTGGACTGATCTCTATGCCCTGATCTTTCCCAATGACTTCTAACCCCCGGCAGGCTGCTCAGAGGCAATGATTACAATCTTAGTATAATGCAGATTGTGGACTTTATCATCTCAAAAATGCTTTTAAAGTCTTTAATATAAAGCTTTTCCCATAGGACTGTTCTGAAAATGACCATAATTTGTCCTTCCAAGTGACCATCAGATTTAGATTAATAGTTAGAGCTACTTTATCATAGGACTACAAGAAAATTTGAAGCAATATTTTGTCAAAATCAAGTCCCCAGTAAATAACATTGAGTAAACACAGTACACAAGAAAGTGTTTCTGTTGATGTTGTGTAACAGCTGTCAGGGAATACTTTCTTCACTGTTCTCCTTAGAATGCCAGACTGACACATACACCTGCACAGTATATGCACATAAGGTTAAGACAATGGAAAGCAAATATCCCATTTCTTTCTTTTTTTTTTCTTTTGAGACAGAGTTTCACTATGTCACCCTTGGTAGAGTGCCATGGCGTCACAGCTCACAGCAACCTTGAACTCTTGGGTTTAAGTGATTCTCTTGCCTCAGCCTCCCAAGTAGCTGAGACTACAGGCGCCTGCCACAACACCCAGTGCTGCTATTTTTTGTTGCAGTTGCCACTGTGGTTTAGCTGTTCCATGCCGGGTTTGAACCCACCACCTTCAGTGTATGTGGCTGGTGCCCTCACCATTGTGCTACGGGTGCTGAGTTGAGCTATCCCCTTTCGTACAAAGCTAGATGGAGACAAGTTCAAAACAAAAGGCTTTAAAGCTACTTTCATTATTTACATTTGAAGACAATTCAGAATAATGGAATCCAACCTTCAGTTGTTGACCACTGTTACTTATGTTAACATCAAGGTTTTGGCCTTCTGTCCTTTCACATCAATAATCTGCTTCAGCAATTCCAACATAACAACAGAGTCATATGTAATTTACCTATCCTATTAAGGATTTCAGGTAGTTCATATGGTACATAAAGTTCTTAATGTTCCCCCAAAAGCATTAAGTGGAAAGTAACGAGAAAAGAAGAAAGACGACAAAAAAAGAGCCAGAAGCCTACTCACCTACTGTAACAGCCAATGTAAAAAAAGAAATGCACGGAAAGACCCCACACTGCAGTGTCACCACGTCACAGCTGGCAGGGACCGACACACCACCTGGTCCAGTGCCCTCACTTAAAAATTAAGCAGAAAAAATGTCAATGTCATTTTTAGGCAAACTTGTATGCCAAGGCAATATCCAAAACCGCCTGCTACTTGGTTTACCAAAACCAATCATAGCCAATACAAGGATAGGTGAAGAAATGTCTAGCAACAGCTAGAAAACACCTTGAAGACTCACCTAATTCTGTGAAACATAAAATTAATTACGTGACACAGAACAAACCAGTTACTATAAAAATAAGGTATAAGCTGAGTGCTGAACACAGGAGTTTGAAAATAGCCTGAGCAAGAACAAGACCCTGCCTCTACTAAAAATAGAAAAACTAGCCAGAGTTGTGGCACATGCCTCTAGTCTCAGCTACTGGGGAGGCTGAGGGAAGAGGATCGCTTGAACCCACGAGTTTTGAGGTTGCTGTGAGCTATGATATGATGCCAGGGCACTCTACCCGAGGTGTCAGAGTGAGATTCTATCTTTAAAATAAATAAATAAATATAAATAAAATATTGTTCTCTTAAGAAAATTAGGTATACGATTGTGAACATAAGAAATTCAGGTTTTATAAAGACCGTTTTCATGGCATATTTAACGTGTCTTTAAAACATAAAACCTCTGGCTCGGTGCCTGTAGCTAAAGTGGCTAAGGCGCCAGCCACATACACCAGAACTGGTGAGGCTCAAATCCAGCCCAGGCCCATCAAAAACAATGACAACTACAACCAAAAAATAGTCAGGCATTGTGGCAGGCGCCTGTAATCCCAGCTACTTGGGAAGCTGAGGCAAGAGAATCGCTCAAGCCCAGGAGTTGGAGGTTTCTGTGAGCTGTGATGCCACGGCACTCTTTCCAGGGCGACAGCTTGAGGCTCTGTCTCAAAAAAAAAAAAAAAAAAAAAAAAAAAAAAAAAAAAACAAAAAAAAGCCAAAATTTTATTGGGGGTAAAAATTATTAATATCGGAACACAAAACGAATTAAAACCCGTCACCCTGCCCAGGGCTACCGGGTGTGGCTCTTAAAAAAAAAAAAAAAAAAAAAAAAAAAAAAAAAAGCAATATAAAGCCTCTATATTCTTGTGGTGAAAAATTATTAAAATTTCTTCAACATACTTTCTCTCCAAAATAAAAGGTATCTATTTTTCAATCAAGAAAAAGCTTTCCCTAATTTTTAGTATGCAAATACAGATGGCTATATTCTAGTGACTAATGTAAAACCTTTAATTTGGCAATTTGGAAATAAGAAAATAGTTTTTAAGTATCAGCTTAAGCAAAAAAGTTACAGAAAAATTATTCGCAGAAAACATTATACTATAGATTACTCCAATCACTCTGCTTAAGTAATTTATCTCTGAGGCATTAACAGAGCAGCTCAGAGTCTAGGTACAAAATCAAGATCTGAGTCCTTATGGCCTCTGTAAATAAACATAAAATTAATTAATTTATGATCTGAGTCCTTGGCCTCCTGGGCAAGATACCCAACCCCTGCCGCTGCCCTTTCCTCGTGTGTGAAACAGGATGAAGTGTGGTGACTTTCTCACAAGACTGTTAGGAGCTAAATGAAATACCATGTAGAAAGTGCTGACTTGTGAAGCATTCACAAATGCTTTATTAGTGTCAAATGCTTTTACCATCACAGAGCTTAAATGTACCAAGAGAAGAAACAATGAAAAGGAATGCCCATTTCTCCAATTCTTTAGCAGAATGATGACTACTTTAAAAAAGAGAGCTAACTGACAAGTTTACAAAGACTAGTCATTAATTTCTAACCTTCAGACTAAACTTGTTTTGTTATTTTTTGGGGGGAATATTTACTGAGCAGTACCTTTGATAGCTACCACAGACAATGACTAATCTATATTCAGCAAGGAAGGTTAGAAAATTTAGACTAAGTCAAACATCTGTGCTTCCCAAAGGCTCATTTCCTTCCCAAATTGCAGCTTTCTGCCACCAGGGCTGGAGGAAACCCTGCCCTCAGGTGCCAATCTGTCACCTCTGTGGTCTCCAGTACAACTGTCTCACTAATACAAGCCTAGGAGCCAGATGTCCTGAAGCAGGAGTTTGTGTTTATTCCTCAGCAGCTATCAACCACTCTCCTAAATGCAAGGAAGCGGTGATCTTTCCTATCCTGTACTTAAGCCAAATCCTTTGGCTAAAATAAACTAGGAAACATTTTTTTAAAAGAATGTAATTAAAGCATGTCATAAACTTACTCTACTTTTTGCCTGATTAAATTTACCAAGGAAGATAAGACATAGAAGATATATAGTTGTTAGTTTTACCTTCATTTCTTTATCCTTTGCTTTTGAGAAATAGAGATTTTTCACAATAGAATCTCACTGATTAGAACTTAAGTATGAATAAAAGCATTATAAGAAATATTCAAAGAATAAATGTGAAAGGTATAAAATAAAAACATTATTTAATGCTATTTCAAACAATTCTTTTCAGTTGAAAATCTTATGATAAATTTAAATTTCTCATTAATATCAAATCACAAAATTTAGTATTTAATATATATGGGTTATTGAATGGCCCCTTCTCCTTTCAGATATTACTGAATGCTATCAATCAAATACAAGTCTATACTTCTCTTTTTCTATGCATATCTTCCATTTATATGGTAAAAGAAAAGGTTACTTGGCTTAAAAATTTCAGAAGCAAGTTTAACACATCACGTTTTGCTCATGAGCACAAAATCTACAGTCAGGAGTTGCACATAAAGGGTTTATTTTAAATGTTTTAAGGATAGGATAGAGTTACATCATAATTATAAAAATTACTTACAGAATTAACAGATTTATATTGTGTATACTTCTAAATGCAGAGAACAGGGAACTGTCTACACATTGTATAAAATAAAATTAAAATTAAAAATGAATTCAGGCTCGAAAGATGAGGTCATTTACCTAATTTTAAAATGTGAACACGAAGACCTCTGAACTATACACATTCATTCAAACTGCACTAATGATGGAAAACACAAAGAGCGCAGCATTTCCAAGGAACCACAGACATTTTGACCATAATTTTGTTATAATAGTTGTTTCTGTTTTGTCTTTGGAGAACTTTCTTATTTTTTTAAGACAATCAGCTTAAGAATTTTTCAGGCACTACAATTTGTGACAATCCCAACAGTCTTCTAATGGGTCTACAGTGTTCAGAGATTCAAGCCCAATGCACTTTGCGGTTTGGCACATAAAATGATAACAGAAATAAAATCTGGTTTAGAAGTAACTGTGATTTTTTTTTAAAGAAAGCACAGTCCCTTCAAATGCTGCATGACATTTACAACTGGAAAATCACCTTCTGTTGGCACTACATTTGCTTCACCAGTGCATTTTTATCCTACAACCACTAAAACAGCACAGTAAGCAAATATACAGTAAACCGAAAGCAAATAAAAATAAGGAAAACAAAAAACCTAAATATTGTTAACATGCAATTTTAGTTAGTT
>CAUYRH010078764.1:0-45053 GCA_963574655.1 Perodicticus potto
AAGTTGAGATAGAACTATACAAGTCTCTTGGGCAGGGTCAAGCTTGTGCATTTAAGGTGTAATTGTATATGCTCTTCTTTCCCTTGGGGACTTCTCAATTTAAGATCAACATGCAGAACAGATGAGCACATGTAGCCTCATAACAAATACAAAGATTACTGGGCCCAGTCCACAGTGGCTCAGTAAAATTCAGTTTGTCATCTGTAACTGAAAGTCCGTGACCTTGAAGTTTAAGGTGCAGCAGAAGTCAACCCATGATTGGGATGGAAGTTGAGGAAAAGGCCAGGGACTCCTGTGTCCACCTCCAGCCAGCAAACTGAGCTGAAAAGAGGTCGGGTGCGCTCCTTGGAGAATTTCGTTGCTTAGATGTTACCTGGTGTTTGTTTTTTTCTTACCAGTTAATTTTAGAAGAATGATGTTATTTGTTAACATCAAAGTTATCAAAGTTTAAAAATAAATAAGTTTTTTTTTTTTTTTAGATTAGGTAAAAAAATTTCTTCTTTCTGTTGTTGCAAGGATCTGATTGTTAAATGATACTATCCACCAAGGAAGGCCGACTTGAAAGAGATCTTCAGAAACTCAGCTATGAAGAATCTTATAAACAACCCTAAGTTGCCTCTCTTTTAAAGAACTAAAATCATGCAAAAGGATTTGAGGTTCCCTGAGTGTTGGATATGGAAGGGGAGGGAGATCGCTACTTCCAGACCAAGTTCTGTTTTTCTCCTTTTCCAATCTGTTCTCAAAGTGTTTTAGTTGATTTTCTATTAGGAAAAGGGACTTCTTGTTTCCATGATGTTAAAAAATGATACTGTAGGGGCGGTGCCTGTGGCTCAGTGAGTAGAGCGCCGGCCTCATACACCGAGGGTGGTAGGTTCAAGCCCGGCCCCGGACAAACTGCAACATAGAAATAGCCGGGCGTTGTGGCGGGCGCCTGTAGTCTGAGCTGCTTGGGAGGCTGAGGCAAGAGAATTGCCTAAGCCCAAGAGCTGGAGGTTGCTGTGAGCTGTGACACCACAGCACTCTACCAAGGGTGACAAAGTGAGACTCTGCCTCAAAAAAAAAAAAAAAAAAAAGATACTGTATATGTGCATGTGTGTTTGGTTTCCTGCCACCCACCAGGCACACACACACACACACACACACACACACACACACACACACGCACACAGAGCCCCTCTGAATGATACCAGGCCTTGAGTTTTTAAATTGCCATGAACTGGACATTTTAGAACACTGAGTGATGAAAATTAGTAAAAAGTGTTTACTTGGCCCCCACTGCCTATACAATTGCTGTTAGCCCTCTGCCTGAAGCTGTAAATTTCAATTTTCAGGACGTCCTAACTCCCAGAGCTGACATTGTCCTCTTAGTCATTGGAAGCAGGAAACAGCAGCAGAAGTGTTGCCTTCAGCCCTGGAGAAAATAATCCTCAGGGGTGATGTACAGTGTCTTTCTTCTCAGTCGAGTGGAAAAGGGATAGTAGTGTTTGTTTTGTTTTGTTTTGTTTTTTGCAGTTTTGGCGGGGGCCGGGTTTGAACCTGCCACCTCTGGTATATGGGGCCGGCACCCTACTCCTTGAGCCACAGGCGCCGCTCTTACTGTTTGGTCTTTTACAAAACGAACATCTCTATGAGAATGGACTCCAAAACCATTTGTATGTTCAACAAGAACCCTTCCTTGGATGGCACGTGTCTGTACGACTTTACCCTACAGATGCAAACACTGCCACCTAATCTTACGTATCCGCATATGAATCTGAAATTTAAAAAAGAGAAAGCTACAGAGAAAATAAAATTCAAACAAACAAACACACAAAAACTTTGTTGTTAACGTTTCCGATGACTGAAATCGGGGATCCCCAGTTTAATCGATGTATAATCTAGTAACTGTTTGGAAAACCAAATAATTGTAATTTCTCAAACTGTTTACGATGGTAAAATTTTGTATAGGACAAGGAAACAGAATTTCAAAGGAACTTTAGGCAGAGAATTACTTAACTTTGCTAATTTTCTCTAGTACAAATATGCAGATATTTTATCAGATAGGGAATAGAGACTTTGTGCTTACCTTTCTTAAGAGTAATTCCCAAAGTCTGTTATTTCTGAGAATAAGAAAATTTATAAGAAGGAAAGTTCAGGACGGTGCCTCTGGCTCAAAGGAGGAGGGCGCCGTCCCCATATGCCAGAGGTGGTAGGTTCAAACCCAGCCCTGGCCAAAAAAACAATGAAGGAAAGTTCACTGTATGGATGTACAGCAGGTTCACAGGCATCATTTGGAATTTTCCATAAAGAGCCTTCATTTCGATATAAAGTCATTGTGTAAGCAGCAACATATTACTAAAATGTAAATGTTCCCATTATTGCAGACCTGGGATATTGGTCAGAACCCAGAATCTATAAAGGCCCGTGTGTTGGATACGTGAAGCTAAGCCATACAGTGTGCACCAAATTTAACTCCAAGATAAGTTGGTAACATTTACCTTAGAGTGTGCCATGATTTGATGAGCTCCACAAAGATAGGTAAAAATACCTGTTGTAATTCACTATTCACTAAATTCTAATAGCACCTGTATCTGATCCTGCAATGTTGCAGGTCAGCAGTACCTCTTGGTTGATAGAAGATTGACTGGAGGCTTCTCGCCTTCCTGTGTACTAGCAAGGTCAATGGCTCTAGAAGCATGAACAATCTCCCACCTATAAATAAAGAATTCTATTTTTTTTTTTTAAGAGACAGAGTCTCACTTTATCGCCCTCGGTAGAGTGCCATGGCATCACACAGCTCACAGCAACCTCCAACACCTGGGCTTAGGCGATTCTCTTGCCTCAGGCGCCCGCCACAACGCCCGGCTAGTTTTTTGTTTATTGCATTTCAGCTGAGGCTGGGTTTGAACCCGCCACCTTCGGTATATGGGGCTGGCGCCCTACTCGCTGAGCCACAGAATTGGACTCTAAATTTTGCATGTGGCTACCAGGTAAGTTGGGAAGGTTGATCAGATGCATAATCTCAGGTTTCGCAATGAGTTCTTTCCTTAGGTGTCAGTAATGTGAATGGAGTCTTTTTTTTTTTTTTTTTGCAGTTTTTGGCAGGGGCCGAGTTTGAACCTGCTACCTCTGGTATATGGAGCCAGAGCCTTACTCCTTGAGCCACAGACACCATCCTGCAGTCTTCTCTAGAGAGCTAACTTTCTAGAGTAACAGCATCAGCCTTGCCAAGGACTTGGTTTAAAACATGAGGGAGTTTATTCAAGGAGGGCTGAGGAATGGGAGGCGGGGGATTGAGAGCCGTTGACTTATTGCCAAGTATGTGCTTTTGCCACTCTGACTTTCCATAGCTAAAGGACAGAAACTGAAATTATGTTCTCCTTGGTCTTTTTCTTCCCTAAAAAGGCCAAATTGCCATATGCTCCAAATAGGCTTCCCTGTAACGAGAAAACAAAAAGCCCAGACCCACGAACTTCTGTCTTCAATTACAGATCATCTGAGAATTAAGAGCAAAGAACATCATCTCTGGTATCTCTTCAAGGATGTTTACAAAGAGGAAAGCCTATTATTTATTTCTGTCTTTTAAAGTTTAATAGATTTAGAGGATACAAGTTGACTTCAGTTACATGCGTGTATTGTCCAGAGGTGAAGTTTGGGTCTGTAGTGTACCCATCACTGGAGTAGTGTACATTGTGACCCACGAGTAATTTCTCATCCCTCTTTCCACCCCCTTCTCCTTCCCTATTGGGTGTCAAATGACTACATGACTCTGTGTATCCTGGCATAGCCACAGTTTTGCTTCCACTTGTGACAACTTGCGTCATTTATTTTTTCTGTTCCTGAATTACTTAGGATAATGGCCTCCAGTTGCATCCAGGTTGATGCAAAAGACATTTCATTCTTTCTTAACACTGAGTAGTATTCCAAAGTATGTGCGTGTATACAAATATATACACACATACACAAACACATGTTTATCTACCACATTTCTTTATTCATACATTATTTAATGGGCATATAGGTTGATTGCATATCTTTGCAATTGTAAATTGTGCTGTAATAAACCTACAAGTGCGAGTGTACTTCTGATATAATGGTTTCTTTTCCTTGGGGGTGATACCCAGTAGTGGGATTGCTGGACTGAGTGGTAGACCTACTTTTAGTTATTTGAAAAGCTCCATACTACTCTTTATGGATGGATTAATAAATTGTGGTACAGGTATATCATGGAATACTATGCAGCCTTAAAGAAAGATGGAGACTTTACCTCTTTTGTGTTTACATGGATGGAGCTGGAACATATTCTTCTTAGCAAAGTATGTTATATGTCTTATAGAGTATATTGTTACAATAAAATAAACCAGAGAAAAGAAAATGTTATTAAGAAAATCACAAGGAAGAGGAAATATATTTACTGTTCATTCAGTGAAAGTGGATCATTATTCATCTCTGTCCTCATACTCTTCTCACGGAACAGGCTGGAAGGAAGGGGTAGTCTTGCTATCTTGGGGTAGGAGAGATGGAGAAGCAGCCACATAGAAGTTGACCTGAAAAGTTCAAACTTGTGTTATTCAGAGGTGAACTGCATTTTTTATGCTTAGGGTCAATGAATTATTATGATTGAACAGAAAGTGTATGATTGGATCTTAACAGATTGAATAGGGAAACTCAGCAAGGCCTTTCTGTTTAGATTCTTTTTTTTTTTTGGCCTTTCTGTGCAGCATTTATTCCTTTCAGGTATGGGGTAGGTTTTATCTGGAATGAGGAACTTAATATCTTTATGATAAGCTGTTAAACAGGAAGATAGGCTGGGGAAGGGCCTGTAGAGGAATGGACACCATGTTTGCAAAGGACAGTTACTGATTCTTATCACATTAAAAGGAAATGCTGAGAATAGGACAGGCTTGCCTAGAGATGTTTTGTGACTTGGGGGCAGTCCCCCAAGTAACTCAGTGTTCCAGAATGAGATCAGCTGACTAGTAAGCATGTGTTAAACATTGATGCTTAGTAGTTCTTCATGAGGGTTGTGGGGAAAGAACACATGGGGAAAGAGCACGTGGCAATCCTTACACAGGCAGCCCTCATATGTAATGACCTGAACTCTCCACACCTGTTGTGTATGTCAATTACCTTAACTCTCCACACCTGTTGTGTATGACCTTAATAAATAGCCCTTGGGAGGGGGCTCAGGGCTACCCTGCACTTAAGGTTAGCCTGCCTCCCTCAAGCTTGTACTTCAATCCATGTCACACCTGTTTCCTTCCTGCAGCGACCAAGACCAGGGCCATAGGGGTTGCGACAAGGACCAGTTAGAGTAATATTTTTGGACTTTATGGCTCATTTGAAGGAAAATGGGTTCTCATTTATATGACCTTCTTAAGGAAGAGGGATTCTAGTTTCTATGGCTTGCCTTTGGGAGAATGAGAGGCGAGAGACAAGACAGCAGGAGAATGTCAGAGAGACACTTTGCTTTTGAGGCTGCTTCTCAGGCTCCTGTTTTGGGGTGTCATTTTCTGAGCCTCAAGGCAATGAATATAATCGAGTGTTCCATTTTCAGTGTTGTAATCAAGACTTCACTGGCGGTTGATGAATCACCGATAAAGATGAAAAATGAAGTGTTAGACTTAATCATTTTACTGTCTGAGATCTATGTATCAATTGTCGGTGAAAAACATCCTCAAGCGAAGAAGCTGGCTATTACTTAATTAGCATTGCAGTATTACAGGCACATATTTTCATTTCATAACCATATTTCAAATGAATTATGAAACTAAACTGAAGTCAGAGATGTAATACATGCTGTAGATGTTGCAAAATTAAGATGGGTAGAGCCATGTTTAACAGACCAGCAATGCAATCACCATACTTAACTTAAATAGTCACCAACTTCTTGTAAATTTGAAGGAAAAAAAAAAATCTTGAACGCAGAGAGACTCAGACCATAGATTCCTTGATGAAAATCTTATACTCAAATTATGTGCAATGTTTAAAAATGTGAAGAAGAATGTGACATTGAGCTCAGAATTTTTGTGGGATGAAAATAAGCTTGTAGAAGCAACCATGTATATATACTTAATTCAGTCGAAATGTCAAAAAAAAGGGGCGGTTGTGGCAGAACTTTTTATAGACTGGATGGGAAAATGGGTCTAGAAGAGAGATTTTGGTTCCTCTTCAGTATCATTAAACCCTTAGGTAATAGCTCTTATCAGAAAAAAAAGAAAGAAAACACACACAAAAAAGTCTAAAAAACTGATATTGTTTCTATAAGCTAGTACTTGATGTAATTTGTATTTTCATTAATCCTTTTTTGCTTTTCAAAATTTTAACTTTAAGCTCATATGTTTATGTTGGCTTTTAACCTGTTCATACAACTATTAATGTTAATAAAATCATGTTACTTTATAATGACAAAAGAGATTAACACAAATTCTACCCTGGTATACAATTGCTTTCATTTTTCCAGTCTGTATCATCATTCATATAAACAGGGATAAAGGGCAATTGGATGGATATAACTATAAACCCGTAAATATATAGATACATAACCAAACAGATGTATATCTACAAATATAATAATAATACAAAAAGAACCTACGACAACAATGAGTTATTCATTCTTTCTCATGAACTTCTTTTTCTAACCCCCCTCATAGTTTCTCCAACACCTTTCCTGGCCTTCCTCACTTTTCGCCTGGTGATTCATTCTCTTACAAAGAGCTTTCTCTTTGAGTCTGAGTCTCTGTCCTTCTCTGTGGGCCTAACCTGTCTTTTCACCACCCCTGCCTAACTGTCTGACTCAACCTGTTCTCCAGGATTAGGATTTCTGTGGCTCCCAACTTTGGCTCTGTTTTATATCTATTGTGATGCTTGCAAATATATGTGGCCTCCACTCCAGAACTTTTAAATTAGAATCTCTGGAATGGATCTCAGGTATAGGGACCATTTATTGATAACATTCCCAGTTTCTGCTAAAGCAAAACTAAGGGGAAAATTGTTGCTAGAGAGGAGACTTTTACACCCTTGGCACTATTGAAATTTTGTGCTGCACAGCTCTCGTGGGAGGCTGCCCTGTCTTGTGGATTGCAGGATGGTTAACAGCCTCTTTTCTCACCTGCATTTGAGAACTGCTGCTGTGAAGCTAGAACACAGATAAAATGAATATTTTTATGAAACTAGAGTTGTAAAGTAGAGCAACTGGAAGGACCAGGTGACTCAGGGCGTTATATCTTTTGGGATGTGTTACTAGTCATGGCTTAGATGGAAGAGGCTCTGTGGACAGAAACCTGACCTTGGCCACTTGTATGGGGCGACTATTAGGGAAGCTGGCCCAGCTTTGGGTTCTGAAGGAGAGATGGTCACTGTGTGTTAAGTCGGATAACTGGAAAATAATGAGTGCTTGGTGTTCCACGTGTGTAAATGGATGTGGCACTACAAGGAAGGGGAATGAATAACTTGATGTTTGCAGGACAGGAGATGTTGGCGTGTGTTACTACTGAGTAGGCCCAGTGTTGAGTTGTAACACAGGAAAGCGGAAGTCAGCACAATAAATGGCGTATCAGTTAGGGACTGCATGAATTCTGTAATGGATTACAACGTAGGGGGATAAGCAGGTCTGGGGTGATGTTCCTCACATCACAAAGAATCTGCAGCAGGCTTGAGAGATGAGTGCAACTTTCAAGGTTTCACCAGGATTCAGAATCTAACTTCCTTCTCTCCCATCTTTATACTGGGCTATTATCCCGAATGTTTTGAGCCATGGGCTACACCTCCAGGCATTACATTAGCACACACAAAGAAACGCAACTTAACTGCCAAGGCCCAGAACAAAAAGGCAAAGGACTTTCTCTTAGAAAGAAAAAGTGAAAGATCTTAGGTCTTCCCCAAAGACATCCAATTACAGCTCTACGTCTTACTGAAAGACGTCTGCTAATAAATTCCCTGCCATCAAGGGAGGGTGGGAGATGGAATATTTTAGCAGCACTTAGTGCCACTTAAAAAAATTGGTGTGGAAAAGGGGAGACAAGAGAATGAGTGTTGCACAGGCCTCTAGATGACTGTACAACAAGGGGATCGGGAATCTAATGTTGTAACCTGGAAAACAGTAATTCAGAAGAATTTGAAAAGCCCAAATAATACATGTGAGAAATAAAGAAAGAAATTACCCTGTAGCCAAGCCAAATACCTGTCTCATTCAGGAGAGTTTGTATGTTTTCTGCTAGGTCTACTTTCATGGAACAATCAATGGCAAGACTATAAATTGACAAAAGTAACTACTTTATAGAGATTATAATTGGTTGATTTGACTAGAATGTGGAATGGCAGAGTAGAGTGTCAGACAACTTGTGTACAACATCATGTCATTTGCTATATATTGTACATTTTCTCAAAGCATGAATGAAGAAATTGGTACAATGTTAAGATTTCATAGAATTTTGAGGTGCTGGCCTCTTGAAGTTAATTTATTCCTTAAATTACACTCATATTTGCTTTCTAAAGTCTTAGTTCAGATGCATTAAACATTTAAAAATTAACATTTGATAAGTAATTGGCAGTAAGATTAATTTTTTTCTGCTTGAATTTTATCTTTTGCCATCCATATCTTTGCCGTACAGGCCTTACTAAATGTGTTTCTTTCTTTTTTTTTTTTTTTTTGAGACAGAGCCTCAAGCTGTGACCCTGGATAGAGTGCCATGGCATAACAGCTCACAGCAACCTCCAATTCCTGGGCTCAAGCGAGTCTCTTGCCTCCACCTCCCAAGTCACTGGGACTACAGGCGCCCGCCACAACGCCTGGCTAGTTTTTGGTTGCAGCCGTCATTGTTGTTTGGTGGGCCCGGGCTGGATTCGAACCCGCCAGCTCAGGTGTACGTGGCTGGCACCTTAGCCCGTTGAGCCACAGGCGCCGAGCTGTAAATGTGTTTCTTTTATGTCTGTGCTCATTAGCTACAAGAACAGAAGGTCTAGACCTTCATTAGTGACTAATGGATATCTCTTTATGGGGATTTTTTTTTTCTTTTGTATTTCACAGTTGTCCAACCAATGGCATACTTGTTTATATGCATCTCCTTTTAGTCTTCTACAGTTATAATATTGAGGCTATTTATGTCTATTGATCCACAGTGCTTTCAATATTTCAAATTGCAATTCATATTTGAAAAGAGAGTTATATATTCAGAAAAGGCTTCAATTACATTTTATTCATCAAGAACATGATTTTTCTTTGTAAAATATATATTTTGTTGGTGTTCCCGGCAAAGACATTAATTTCCAGGCCCTCATAAGCAGTGATTATAATTATTTCAATAAGAAGTTGTGGTTAGGGAGAGAGGATAAAGGGTGGGATCACACTTGAGGTGCATCTCTGAAGGGTCAGGATAAATCTACTAAATGCAGAACACAAGTGTTTTCACACAGTAAACGAGAAAATCTCATGAACGTCATGTTGAACAGGTGGATGAAAATATTTCAGATTGTATGTGAGGCCTGCACACTGTAAATAAAAAAAAAAAAAAAAAGAAGTTGAGTTGTGGTTATTAGTCACAATTGAATTGTAAAGATTTCTATGGTAGTGGTGACTAATTTTCTTCTTGACACTAGACTCAAAAAAAGAATACACTGGAGTTGAATATTTCACTGGAAAAGAAAAGTGTTATACTTGATTTATTTTAATCAGTTGGTATTTGTTAACTCCCTAGGGTATTAAATGGGTTCTTGTAACACTTAGAAGTCCATTTAATAGTTATGAGGCTAGATCTTCAGCAAAACTGAGAGTTTGTCTAAAGGTTAAATTTGAGGTGTTTATTGTTGATAATTATTTTTCATTTCTCTCGCAGAAGTGATATATGATGAAGAAAATGGTCTTTGGACAAAAGTCACAAATCCTACGGAATGATTTTGTGCTTGACTTTTACCCACATTGCAAACGCCCAGTAAAAAATCATAATAGTAAGGAGGTTATGCCAACTTTTGGGTAATCCCTATGAAAAAAATCACTGATGTTTCCTCTTAAAAAAGATTAAGGAAGGAGAGGTGTTTGTATTCAATTTTTTAATACTCAGATTTCTAAAATTGTCATGATTCCAAAAGCATATTAGGTAAGATGGGTCTAAAATATGTCTTGTTCTGACAGATTACTACTAAGAATATATATAAATTAGAACATTAGAATCAATGGCATTCAAAGAAAGACTGTGGGAAATGTGAACAACAATACCATAGGTTCCAATGTCTAACTACTGGATATCCTCGTCAGGGTACTGGCTACACATTTAATTTCTTCTAATGTATCTCAGTCTTTTACCTCTATCCTTTTAAACATGAAACCTCTATACCTATAATCAACTATGTCTCAAATCACAGAATCACCTTGGTTTATCTAACACATTCGAAAGGTCAGATCCACTAATGTGCTTGTTATTGTCACACTGCCATCATTATTTTTTCTTCTATTATTTCTTCCTATATTATTATTATTATTATTATTATTATTGCATTCTGATTTTGCCCCAGATTGTTTCTCTTCCATCTAATTTGACCTTCCCTGACCCCACATACATTTGGATGGATTGTTTCAAAGTTTATGGCATAACATGAACTTCACGTTCATGGAGGAAGTTCAAGGACCATGACATTACCTTTTATCTATTCAATGACTCCCTATTATCTGCAGCTATGTTCATTCAAAAAATATTTTTTAGTTATATATAATTAAAAATAATTTTTAGAAAAACTTATATATTCTCAAAAATCATATATCTGGTAAGATTTATTCTCCTAAGTTTAATTTTTTGATGCATAGTAAACATAGTCTTTTATAAATTAAACTGTTACATTACTCTTTCAAGTGTATTTAAGTGAATCAAACATACTAATTACATATGCCTCCTTATTCAATAAACCAACTTTTCTCTAACAGCGTGACATGTTTGTATCACTTTTTCTTCTTCTTAAAATCATTCGAGGAGTATAGATGCTTATTGTCATATATTTTTATGCTTGAAAATTCTTTGTTAATCACTATTAAGTATATATCTTTTCAACAAAAATGTAAGTAAATTGAACATTTTTTTCTTCTGTGCTCATAAAACTCTTAAGTATTAAAACAACTCTCCAGAATTGAGTTAGCATCATAATTATTCATAGCACAAAACATATAAAAGCAACACAAATATATCAAAATTATAACAGTTATTTAATATAAAATATACACATTTTATTGAAAATGTAAGTCTTAGTGATATTAATAGCCCTCTCTCAAATTAGTGATGATTTATCTATGGATAGAAAATTCTTGAATGAGTCAAGGTACTGTATAAATTCTATCTTGTTTTATATTTTTATTTTTAACTATACTTAAATTTTACTCCACCTGAATAACTAGTTATAATTAAATTTTTCTCCATTTGAATAAGTAGGTGGGAATAGTATCAGTTATAATATGTAAATATTATGCATTCTTTTTTTTTTTTGAGACAGAGTCTCACTGTGTCGCCCTTGGTAGAGTGCCATGGTGTCACAGGTCACAGCAACCTCAAACTCTTGAGGTTAAGCGATTCTCTTGCCTCAGCCTCCCAAGTAGCTGGGACTATAGGGACTCACCACAATGCCTGGCTATTTTTTGTCATTGTTGTAATTGTCATTGTTGTTTATCAAGCCTGGGCCGGGCTCAAACCCGCCAGCCTTGGTGTATGTGGCTGGCGCCATAACCACTGTGCTACGGGAGCCGAGCCAATATTATGCAATTCTTCAAACTCTTTTGAATATATGCTGAAACTGTACATAAAAGAGGGAAAGACATGAAGGCCTACTTCAGGTTTGTGAGTGTGAATGAAAACACTCCAGCAACTTGACATTTCTAATTGTCTCTGTGTTCTGCTGTTGATGATGTGAACATGGTTCTTTGATTCTCTTATGTCACCTCAAAACCGGAGATATACAATCTATGTGGCTCAACCAACTCTGAGTTGTAATGAATTTGAATTTTTAAGCCAGAATAAGTTATCATCAAAGTAAATCAAACTTGTGAACAGGAAATATGGCACCTTAAAAATATTAGTCTCCTTAAAGCGCAGTTTACTCATCTGTTCGTAGGATTGTTTTGAGAATTAAATGTGCTAGTGAATATTTGGTACTTGCTTAGTGTCTAGTCTCAATGTGTTTTAGCTACTGCTACTATTAAGCCAGTGGGGCCTAAGTATTTTATCTGCATGCCACTAGCATGGTAGTGCTAAATAATTAGCAAAAATATATAAAAATAATCCCAGGGAATTGCCTTATAATTTGAAATACTGGAAAATAAACATTTTTTTTTTTTTTTTGGTATTCACATTCCTTTTATTTATTTGAGTTTTTAAAAAATTTAATTCTGGTAAAAAAACAAATCACGTAAAATTATAAAATTTACCCTAATTTTAAGTATATGATTCAGTGACATTAGCCATAGTCACCTTATTGTGTAACACATCTCTAAACTTATTTACCTTGCAAGACTGCATCTTTTTTTTTTTTTTTTTTTTTTTTGAGACAGAGCCTCAAGCTGTCACCCTGGATAGAGTGCTGTGGCATCACAGCTCACAGCAACCTCTGATTCCTGAGCTCAAGTGAGTCTCCTGCCTCTGCCTCCCAAGTAGCTGGGACTGCAGGCGCCCGCCACAATGCCCAGCCATTTTTTGGTTGCAGCTGTCATTGTTGTTTGGCGGGCCCGGGCTGGATTCGAACCCGCCAGCTCAGGTGTATGTGGCTGGCGCCTTAGCCCGCTGAGCCACAGGCTCCGAGCCGACTGCATCTTTATTCTCATTGAACGCCACCACCCCATTTTCCCCTGTGTGAAGCTCCTAACAATGACCGTTCTACTTTGTTCCTATGAGTTTGACCACTTTAGGTATTTCATATAAGTGGAATCATACACTATGTTTTCTTTTGTGACTGGCCTAAATCAGTCAGGTTCCATGTTTTGCCCATGTTGCAGCATGTGACAAATTTTAATTTATCCTTTTCACCAACAAAACTGAAACATCTAGATTTAACAAATGATTCATACCTGCTAACTTATACGACTATGTTCTATGTCAGTGATGTCTTATAGAAATATAATGTAAACCACATGTATGATTTCAAATTTAGACATATTTAAAAAGTAAAAAGGACCAGGTGTGCTGACTCATTCCTGTTATCCTAGCACTCTGGGAGGCCAGCGTGGGTGGATTGCTTGCCGTCAGGAGTTCAAGATCAGCTTGAGCAAGAGTGTGATCCTGACTGTACTAAAAATAGAAAAAAAAATAAAAAGAAAACTAGCCAGTTGTAGTGGTGCAAAGTTGTAGTCCCAGGTACTGAGGAGGCTGAGGAAAGAGGATTGTTCAAGCCCAAGAATTTAAGGTTGCTGTGAGCTATGATAAGGCCATTGCACTCTATCTAGGGCACACAGAGTGAGATTCTGTTTCAAAAAAAGAGGTAAATTTTATTAATATACTTGATTAAAACTAACATATGCAAAACATTATAATTTCAACATTTACAAGCAACCTAAATGAGTTAATTTTTATTTTTTATTCATACTAAATCTTTAAAATCCAGTACATATTTTACAATTGTACTATTCTGAATTTGGACTCATGCCTAGACCCATGTAGCTAGTAGTTTACTGTTAGTGAGTAGAAAGTGCAGCTCTAAGTCCTTAGATTCTATGGTTTCAAGATATTAGAAAACTACTAGTGTAGATTGCTCATTATAGGGAAAAGCAAAATAATGTTATTTTTTTTTTGAGACAGACTCTCATTCATTTGCCCTAGTCTAGAGTGCCATAGCATTAGGCCAGCTCAGAGCAACCCCAAATCCTAGCCTCAGCCTCCCCAAGTATCTGGGACTATAGGCACAATAGGGACTTTAGTAGAGATTGAGTCTTGCTCTTGCTCAGGCTGGTCTCAAACTCCTGAGCCTCCCACCTCAGTCTCCCAGAGTGCTAGGATTAGAGGTAGGCACCACCATGCCCAGCCTACTATAAATAGATTCCTTACTTTCCTAAATAAAAACATCCTTCAACATTTAGTGATGTCAATAAAAGTTAAATATTTCTTTTGATAGATAACTTGTCTACTTACTTACTGATTAAGGATGAAAAGGGGCTGCAGGGATGTAGGCAAAAAGTCTGGTCTCCTAGATAAGGAAGTTAAAAAGGGCAAACAAAGACTCAGTTGACCAGGTGTGCCCTGTTTTCCATAAAAGCATTCTTGTTTATATAGACAGAAAAAAAAAGATTTAGAAAGATTATAACATTTTCTACACAATGCTAGCATATGAGTTGCAATTTAATTAGTTACAATACATTTTCTTTTCTGTATAGCTTATTTTCTTTTCCTTTACAATTTAAAAGAGTATATAACATTCCATTTTAAGAGTATGTGATACAATACCCTTCACAGTAGCTCCAAAGAAAAAGAAATACCTGGGAATAGATCTAACAAAAGATGTGAAGAATCTCTAGAAAGAGAACTGTGAAACCCTGAGAAAAGAAATAGCAGAAGACATTAACAAATGGAAGGACACCCCAGGCTTGTGACTGGGAAAAAGTCAACATTGTTAAAATGTCCATTCTACCCAAAGCAATGTACAGATTTAATGCAATTCCCATCAAAACACCAATATCATACTTGGAAGAACTTGAAAAAATAATACTGTTTCCCATGGAACCATTAAAAAAAACCCAAGTAGCCAATACAACTTTAAGAAATAAAAACAAATCTGGAGGCATCACATAATCAGACTTCAGGTTACACTACAAGGTTATAGTGATCAAAACAGCATGGTACTGGCACAATAATAGAACTATAGACCTATAGAATAGAATAGAGAGCCTAGAGATGAACCCAGCACATATTGCCATTTGATCTTCGATAAACCAAACAAAAGCATACATTGGGGAAAAGAATCCCTATTTAATAAATGGTGATGGAAGAACTGGTTAGCCACATGTAGAAGTCTGGAATAGGACCCACACCTCTCACCATTGACAAAAATTGACTTCTGTTGGATAAAAAAAATTAAATTTAAGACACAAAACAATAAAAATTCTAGAAGAAAGTTTAGGGAAAATTATTGACAAAATTGGGCTGAGAAAAAATTTTATAAAGAAGACACTGTTGGCAATTGTAGCAACACCAAAGATAAATAAATGGAGCATGATCAAGCTAAAAAACTTCTGCACAGCTAAGGGTACAACAACTAAAGCAAACAAATAGCTTTCAGAATGGGAGAAGATATTGACATGCTATGAATCTGACAAAGGGCTGATAACGAGAATCTACAGAGAACTCAAATTAATCAACAAGAAAAGAGCAAACAACCTCATTTATAAGTAGGCAAGAGACTAGAACAGAAATTTCTCCGAAGATGACAGACAAGTGGGCAACAAACACATGGAAAAATGCTCATTGTCCCTAATTAGAGAAATGCCAGTCAAAACCACTCTGAGATATCACCTAACTGATTAGCCCACAACACAAAATCCTGAATCTGCAGATACTGGCATGGATGCGGGGAGAAGGGAATGGTTCTACACTGGTGGTGGGGATGCAAATTAATATAACCTCTGTGGAGAGAAGTATAAGGAATTCTCAAAGAGCTAAAAGTCAACCTTTCATTTGATCCTGCAATCTCATTACTAGGAATCTACCCAGAAGGAAAAAAAAAAATTATTTTACCACAAGAACAATTAGCACTAAAATGTTTATTACAGCTCAATTCACAATTGCCAAGACTTAGAAGCAACCTAAGTGCCCATCAACACATGAATGGATTAATAAACTGTGTTATATGTATACCATGGAACACTATTCAGCTATAAGAAAAGATGGAGACTTTACATCTTTTGGGTTTACTTAGAGTTGAAACACATTCTTCTTATTAAAGTATCTCAAGAATGGGAAAAAATTATCCAATGGACTCAATATTAATACGAAACCAATATATAAATAACTACACACACACATGAAAGAGAAAACACAAGGGGGAGGGAGGGTGGAGGAGGGGAGGAAGAGGGCGGGTGATTGGGGAATCTCACCTCTTGTGCACCATGTGAGGATGCTCAGCACTCCCCCTGGGTGAAGGGCTCAAATACAATTTGAAATTTACCTTAGAAATGAAAACAATGGCTCAGCGTCTGTGGCTCAACGGGCTAAGGCGCCAGCCATGTACACCTGAGCTGGCGGGTTCGAATCCAGTCCGGGCCTGCCAAACAACGATGACGGCTGAAACCAAAAAAAAAAAAAAGAAATGAAAACAATGTAACCTAAACATTTGTACCCTCATATTAATTTGAAATAATAAAAAAATACTATGCGATATTGATGAAGTGTTGGTGAGAGAGAGGCAAAAGGAAGTTAATCTATATAATGAAGTTCAACAGTGAAGAGAGAGGGAATGTTTTCTGGTACCCTTTAGAGATTCATGACGTTTTTACAAAACAATGTAGTTGGAGAAGAAGGCTAATCTAGCAGAGAAACAAAGGTTGCAACTGCCTAGCTTATAGCTGCCTGTCATAATCACACTCCTTCAAGGTTCAAAATAATTTAAATTCCAATAGGTTACACTTTCACTGTAAATTTTATCTCAGTTCACAAAAATATAATCACATAACTTTAGGGTAGTAGTTCTCAATGAAGTATATATATATATGTGATTTTGAACCCAGGAGACTTTTGGCAACATCTGGAGATATTTTTAGTCATCACACATATTAATCTTGAACCAAATGTTAATTAACACTATACCTCTCATTCCAAATTGGTAGCACCACTAAGTTTTCTATCAAAAATATTTCTCTGCTTCCTCTTTGTGATATATTTAATTGAATCACAAATACTTTATTCTTCATTATTAAAACACACGCATTTATAGGAATATAGCAGAGTATGTGCAATTAATTATGCATGTCTTTGTATCTGGAAATATAAAAGTATTGGTGTTTCCCAACGTATTTATTTCTTCCTTACTCCCACAACAAGATTTTCTTTTTAAAATCTAGTTTGAAAAGTCTAACTGCAGTACTTAAGAAGCAAATACCATTGCTTTCACAAAAAAAGGACTAAGTGCTCTGAGCCCAGCAAGAACAGTGTCCCAAATTCCAGGACACAGACAAGACGTTTCACTGAGCGAGCCGCAGTGGCTTTCAGAGAAAGCCAGATTAGAGCCAGAGTGAATTTCTGAAATGATGTTACCAAGACTAAGAGAAAGAAATGAATAGCAAACAAGGGGGCAGGTATTTAGTATGACATTAACTCTTGTCACAATGTAGTTCCACATTAATATTTGTGGTAATTAATGGTAATGTGAGATGCCAAAAGCAGCATGAATCAGAAAACAGTCTATTCTTAAAGTGTCTACCGGGAAAGCAAATCTGTAAGAGTGTAAGAATACATATAGCTGTGGAAAACAAACAGAAAACAAAGTATTTCAACCTTCTGGTGATCCTATTTCTTTTAAGAATGCTTCACAGATCCCATTTGTGAGAAGAGCAGGACTAGCTGACAAGCCACCGTGAACCTGAAGTTGTCACCTGAAGAGTCATGGGAATCTTGCCTCAAGGCTAGTACAGCGCAACACGGCAAGGACAACAGACACTTACATTAGGAAACAAAAGAGACGCTCACGCAGCGCTAGTCCCCGGGCAAGTCAGGCCAGCGAGTGCAATCCTTCATGACTATGTATGAAAGACCCATGAAAATCACGTGTTTCAAGGGCATTATATGGAAACTACAATAGGCTGCCTCTCGTTTTTTGCCTTAGTAGAGCAGGCCACTTTTGGAATCACAGAGAAGCAGTAACTGATTCGTGTTCACATTTCTCTGTGAGCACGTGTGTGCACATTTATATGTGTGTGTAAGAGAGAGTGAAATGAGAGAAGCAAGGGTAAAATTAGATCAGTAGATCTATCAAAATGCAGGTAACATCTTTTGACATTTCTTTTGAACTGTTTTCTCTTTCATTTGGAAGACTATATTGCCGGCAGACCACCAAATATTCATCTTTTGCTAACAAACATTTCCAGTGGTAAAGAATGGCTGTGGTTTTGCTAGCTTTTATCTGTGACTTTCAAAGTACATTCCGCCTAGCTGCAGAGTTCCTATCACTGAGTTGTAAACAGTAGTGGGGTTTCTAAAATGTTCTTCATGGTGTCATTGTCCTGTCAAAAATATATCATTTGATTTTTGCAGACTCCTATGAAGGAGCATCTTCACCACTAGGACACTAAAGGCAAGAAGGCCACACCCAGTGAGTAGAGAGCCAGAAATTCAACCCCAAATCAAACATTTGTCTTCTCTGTGCTAGCATGGATGAGATAAATTCTGTTGGAAAAAAAAAATCACACAATCAGGCAACTGAAAATGTATTGTCATAATGTCAAGTGACCTTCTTCAAAGCACACAATATAACAATAATTGCCTTTTTAACTTTATTTCCATCTCTTCACAAAACATATTAAAAACTTTTTGCATGGTGCATCTTAGAAGGGTATAGGCGAAACTTACTAAATGCAGAATACAAATGTCTTCATACAGTAACAAAGAAAATGCCATGAAGGCTATGTTAAACAGTGTGATGAAAATATTTCAGATTGTATATGAAACCAGCACACTGTACCCCTTGATTGCAACAATGTACCCAGCTATGATTTAATACTAATAAAAAAATAAAAAAAAACATTTTTTTTCTGCAAACTTTTCCAGCATCTGACCCATTTCTGTTTCTCATAGTCATTTGCATAGCCCAGGCAGTCAAGGTCTCATTGCTCGGATAGGGAAACAGTTCTCAGTGAAGGTGAAGAACCTTGGGGGAACAGTGGCGTCGGTTGTAGACTAGGAACCTACTTTGTAAAACAATTTACTCTCCAAGGTGTTTACATTCTAGAAAAATGTTTAATTACAATAGCTGAAACAAGTTTGGTTTCTTGCTTAACCCTTTGTTTAAAAAATTGCTGTAATATTATACTTTGCAATAAATATACCTAATGGAGGAAGGTATCATTTATCATATTGCATTCATTGTTTGCCTAATTAATCAATGAAATACCATAGGGTATAGTTGCTTTCATGAAGAATAAATGCATGCATTTTCCCTGTGACCATGAATATAAATCCACTGAAACCCTTGACTCTTAGGTCAGAATACTGTAGATTTTCCCTCATGAAAAACATTTCAGTGCCCTATGAAAATAACATTTTAAAAAGTAGGAGAGGTATTCCTGATATTTATATGTACATATAAATATTCCCGTATGTATATATGTCAACATAATTTTAGAATATATTTGAACACTATATGTAGACATATGTGTTCAATAAAAGTATAAAATTATAAAATGAAGTAATATTTTAAAACAAAACCCACAAATTCTTCAATTAACTAAGAAATAAGCAGTTCAAATACTTGCTTGAATAAATTTATAACTAATTTATATTCAATGTCATATAAAGTAAATTTACATTAAAATAATTTATTATATAGTCAATATAAATGCTAAATCTCAGTAACGTAACCAAGATAAATCTACTAATGTTTCTTATTTGAAAGTTCTGTTCCACAGATTCTTTGCTACAAATTGGGTTGCAGATCAAAGTCTCACGACATCAAAATATTTTTTATTTTATTGTATTTTTTAACTAATGTGTAATAATTGTACATATTTAGGCAGTATCCAGTGATGCTTTAATACATATAATGGATAGTGATCGTATCAGGATAATTAACATATCCATCATTTCAAACATTCATTACTGGATGTTTTTGGCTTGGGTATGTTCAATATCCTCCTGTAGCAGTTTGAAACAATATGTTATTAAGTATAGTCTTTCTACAATGGTATAGAACACTAAAATTTATTCCTCCTATCTAGCTGTAATTCTGTATTTTTAACAAATCTCTCCCTATCACCCATTTTTTCCTATCCTTTGCTGCCTTTAGCGTCCTCTGTTCTACAATTCATTTTTATGAGATTGACTTTTTTGAGCTTCCAAACAAAGGTGAGAACTTGTAGTGTTTAACTTTCTGTTCCTGTCTTATTTCATTTAGCAAAATGTCCTCCAGCTATATCCATGCTACTGAAAATGGCAAGAGTTCTCTCTCTCTCTTTTTTAGGGCTAAATAGTGTACTATTGTGTGTATATATATAAAAAACATTTATTTTATCCATTCATCTATTGCTGGATACAAAGGTTAATCCCTTATGTTGGCTATTGTGAACAGTGCTGTAATAAATAAAAAGTGTAGATGTCTGCTCAATATACTGATCTGTTTTCCTTTGGATAAACGTCCAGTAGTGAGATTGTGGAATCATATGTAATTTCATTTGTAGGATTTTGAGAAAGATCTATACTGTTCTTTATAACTGCTGTTCAGTAGAGTGTAAGAATTACCTTTTCTTTGCATCCTCACCAGCATTTGTTATTTTTGTTTTTTAATAACAATCATCCTAAATGGCCTGAAGGGATACTTCACTGTGGTTTTCACTTACATTTCCCTTATGATTAGTGATGCTGAGTGTTTTTTCATATAGTTGTTGCCTATTTGTATGTCTTCTTTTGAGAAAGAGCTCTTTAATTCATTTCCCATTTTTATGTGAATATTGTTTTGCTGTTGTTGAGATGTTTCAGTTCCTTACATATTCTGGATATTAGCCCCTGTCAAAAGAACTGTTTATAAATATTTTCTCCCATTCTCTAAGTTGTTTTCTCACTTTGTTAATGGTTTCCTTTGCTGTACAGAGCTTTACAGTTGAATATAATTTCACTTTTTAAGTACTGCTTTGTTGTCTGTGTTTTTGAGGTCTTACTCCTAAAATCTTTTTCCATACTAATGTCTTGAAGCTTTTCCCCTATTCTTCTAGTAGTTTTATAGTTTCAGATATGGAGCTATAGATATGAGGATTAATTTCTGGATTTTATCTTCTATTCTATTGATTTGTGTCTATGCTTATTCTTGTACCATATTGTTTTGTTTCGTTTTTGCTCAAAATTGCTTTGATTATTCAGGGTCTTTTGTGGTTCCATACAAATTTAAATTTTGTTTGATTTCTGCGAAGATATCGTTGTTTTTTGTTTTTTGGTAGGGATTGCACTGAATCTATATACCGGATCTGACAATTAACTCATCCTAGAAAAAGTGCTACCTACCTCATTGCTGAATATCTTTACAGTCACCTTTGAAGTACTTACTTCCCTTTGCCATCTGGTGACTGCAGTGATATTCAGCAATGAAGTAGGTAGCACTTTTCCTAGGGTGGGTTCACGAATTTAATTATCCGTCCTCACACAATGACAGGTCTGATGGCCATTCCAGGAAAAGAGTTCCAAAATTACTTTGAAGGGTGGACTAAGCTCTCATGTCAGTGTGTAGCTTCCCAAGCAGAATACTTTGACCATAGTAGTATTCAGTAATGAAGTATACAGCACTTCTTCTAGAATAAGTTTGCTAACTTAATTGTCCAACCTTGTATATTTGGCATATTCTCTTGCTGAATTGGGAGAACTTAAAGTGTGTACTTTCCAGGTTGCTATTGATAGGTGAGAACTTACTCCTGTCCTTTGGTTAATTACTTTCTGGTTGTTTTGTATATCCTTTGTTGCTTTCTTTCTCTCTTATTGTTTTTCTTTGCAGTTTTGTGGTTTTCTATAGTGATGTCTTTTCATTGCCTTCCCTTTCTCTTTTGTGTATCTGCTTTATCAGTTAGTTTTATACTTTTATGTTTTTACAGGATACAGTTATCATCCTTCTGTTTTTAAATTTAGAACCACTGTAAGTATTTCTCAAAGGGCTGGTCTAGTGAGGATGAATTCTTTTATTTTTTGTTTTGGGGGAAATAATCTATTTATTTCTCTTTTATTTCTAAAGGATAGCTTTACCGGGCATAGAATTCCTGTCTGACATTTTTTTTTTTCTCCCAGAACCTTGACTATATCATTCTATTCTCTCCTGTTCTGTAGAGGTTTCTACTGAAAAATCTATTATTAGTCTTGTGGGGATTCCCTCATATGTGATTTGACATTTTTCCCTTGATGTTTTTAGAATTCTCTCTTTGGCTTTGACTATGATGTGTCTCAGAGAGAGCTTTTTGGGGGTAAAATCTATTTGGTGATCTTTGAACTTTTTTTATATGATATCTATTTTGCTCTCAGGATTTGGGAAGTTTTCGGCTATTATTCTATAAAATAGTTTTTCTGGGCTTTTGTGTATTTTTTTCCTTTTGGACTTTGCAAAATGTGAACATTTAATTATGTCTTATATGTCACATGGACTATTTTTCATTATTATTATTATTATTATTATTATTATTATTATTATTATTATTTCATTGACTGGCAAGGTTATTCCAAAAGACTTTCTTCAAGTTTAGGAATTTTTCCTTCTGCTTGAGTAAGTCTGTTGATGAATCATTTGATTGCATTTTCAATTTTATTCATTTAATTCTTCAGTCCTAGGATATCTATTTGATTCCTTTAACAGTATGTATCTTTTGTTGTTTTCTCATTAGTATCATTAACAGTTTTCCTAATTGTTTTTATACTATCTATATATGTTCTCTTTTGCCTTGCCAAATTATTATTTTGAATTTCTTTTCACATATCTAATAGATTTCCTTTACTTTGGCCTCTGCTACTAGAGAATTATTGTATTCTTTTGGAGGCATTATGTTTGCTTGTTTTTTTTAATGTTATTTTTGTTCTTACATTGATATCTGCACATCTTGTTTAATAGCCCCCTTTTCCAATTTTATGGAGTTCATAGGATAAGACTTTTTCTGTATATGTATCTATAGTTTCAGTTGAGTAAGTTGTTTTGGCTTTGGCACTGGGAATGTACAATAGTCTTAACCTAATTTCTTTGCCAATAGTTAATATCAGTAGTATCTGTGAGTCCCTCACAGGCATAGACTACATTTGTTTGCAGAGGCTGTGGTGCAGCTTTGATGGGGACAGGCAAGCTGGGTGGCCTGTCCTTGGTCCCCTGGGGCATGCACAAGCACCAGAAGCAGCAGTGGAATGCCTCAGGTGCATCAGTACTCAGGCTTCTGGTCAGCACATGAAGACATGTGGCAGGCCCATTGATAGAGGACATGGGTTTGTTAGGTTGTAGCAGTGGAAGCTCCCAGGCAGGCCAACATTTGAGCCCTCAGATAGTGAACATGGGTTGCTGATGGTAATAGTGATAGGGCCTAGATGTTCCAGTCCTTGGACACCTGGCACTGCATATATAGGGGCTGAACAGGCTGATCCTCTGGCTGGTCCATGGGCCCCTGAGTAGCACATGTGGACTCTAGGTTGTCTAGTCATTGGGCCACTAACTGGTGTATATGAGTGGTAGCACTGGTGATGGTGGACCCCATAATGGTCAGTCCTTTGGCCCTGGGTAGCATGCATAAGTACCAGTGGTAGCTGTGGCAGAAAAGACAGGCCAGTATTTGAGTCCCTGAACAGTGTGCACAGCAGCCTCACGTTTGGAGGAAGTGAGGTTTCTTCTTTTAGTGGTGGGCTGGGCAGGTGGTTCTTGTGCTCTGGGGAGTGTGTCCTTTGGTTCTTTATGTCCGGGGGGAAGCCTTCCTGATGTGCCAGACTGCATGTTCTCTGAGTGCCAAAAATATGGCTTAACTGCACGATCCAGCTGGTGGTGTGATGCCAGAGCTTTCTGGCTTAGTGTGGGAGGACCTCGGCAGATTCCCAGAGAGGTGGAGATGCATAGGCTATTGGGCTGCCCCAGGACAAGATGTAGTATGGCGGTGTCTCCACTGTTAAAATGGCACTGTGTTCCAGCAGCTTGTGTCCTGGTGGGTTAAGGGGTGTCTTGAATTTCCTTTCTACAACAATGTAGTTGTGTGGACATCAAGCTATTGTGAGGACCGTGAGGCCCTCCTGTAGCTATGATTGCAGGTCTTTGTGTGGGAATGTGGTTTTGGAGATCTTCTACTTACCTTTTCCTCAAAATAGGCAATCCCTTGGCTTGAGGCTGATCCTGGTATGGAGGAATCAAGTGCTGGGTGCCCTAGTCAGCCGTGTTGATGGTATCTCCTAATTACCTACTGATGAAACTGTGTTTCTAATCATGGAAAATGGCATTTCTTAAAGGATATTTGGGTTGCACCTCAATTAATTTAGTGTGAAAATACTATACACTGAGCATCTACTAAGTTTTCTTTTATGCTAAGTGTTTCTATGTTGAATGAAGACAGTTTACGGAATTAAAATTAATACTTTCAGTGCATAGAATATAATTATATAATTATATAATTATAATTCTATAATTATTTCAGTGCATAGAAAATTATGAATAAAAACACAAAATGTATAGTACATATCTAGTTTCATGTTTAACTCCAGTCTCTTTTAGTTGTACAATATTTCAATTTCAGTTTATTTATATTTTAATGGAGAAAATAAAACCTGCTTCCAAGATTACTTAATATATGCCTCAGTACTATGACTCTTTAAACATTATATACATGAATTCTAATGTTACTACTCATAACTTTTGGGCTATTATTTCCCCAATTATTAAAGGCTGCTGCATTAAGGATGCCACAACCTAAACTTTGAGGGCTACTATAATCCTAGTCCTAAATTTCTACTTTGCTAGAAATGGGAATTTTTTACAGTGAGAGTAAGAATGATGTTCTATAAAGACACAGAAGAGAGACTTCAGATTTAAACTCTTTTCCTCAAGATAGTTTTTTTTTCTGTGATAAATTACAGCCACATGTAAGTATACAGATATACCTCAAAATAAAATAATTTGAATTCACAATTGATTTGATTACATCACTCTCTCTTAAAAAGTTATGCAGGTCATTTAAAAGTAGTTCTACTTTTTAAATCATATTTAACTGATAATTAAATGATGCCTTTTGCAGTGTTTAATATAAGGAGGGTAAAATGACAATGTCACAACAGAAGAGAGTCATGCTGAGAAGTAATATGATTAACACCTCCTTGAATTACTGATGGATAGATGGTGGGGACCATAAGGATCAGCTGTAAGTATTAATCATGTGCAGTAATGTGACTAATTGTTATTACTTCATACAGTAGGTGGCTAGGAACGCAGCCAGTTCAATAAAATTATTTTAACTTCCTTTTCTTGGTGGTCATTTTTCTTTTGTCTTTTTTCTTCCTTTGATGTTCTTCAATTACGAAAAAAGGGACCTTTCTTTCATTTCACTGTAAGTGACCCATAACTGGGATTCACTATGTTGCTATTCAAAGCAAATCTCTTCTTTTGGGTGAGAGGACTCTGCAAGGCTAGCTACTGGTCATGAGCAAAATCTGAGTCTCCAAATGTGAGAGATAAAGGAGGGATAAAGATCTCAAATTTGCCTTTTTCTCGTACTGTACATACATTCACATCCTTTTGTACATTTTTGATGTAGCAAAATTCCTCTAGACATGAAAAAAAAAGAATTTCCAAATCCAGAAAAATCCATGTGTTTTGCTATTTGAATTTTGTAGGAAATGTAACGTAACTAATAAAACAGGAATTGATGTGTTGAATGCTCTGGACTAAAAATATTTATTTATTTATTTATTTATTTATTTATTTATTTATTTTTTGAGACAGAGCCTCAAGCTGTCACCCTGGGTAAAGTACCGTGGCATCACAGCTCACGGCAACCTCCAATTCCTGGGCTCAAGTGAGTCTCCTGCCTCTGCCTCCCAAGTAGCTGGGACTGCAGGTGCCCGCGACAGCGCCTGGCCATTTTTTTTGGTTGCAGCCGTCATTGTCGTTTGGTGGGCCCGGGCTGGATTCAAACCCGCCAGCTCAGGTGTACGTGGCTGGCGCCTTAGCAAGTTGAGCCACAGGCACTGAGCTGAGACTAAAAATATTTTTAAGACAACTTATGGTGTTAGGCTAAAACACATTCAAGGCCATAATTTGATTATATAGCTTGTTTATAGAACTCTTTCACCTATGGATGAAATACCGTCTATGGATGACTAGGTGTTCTGGGATGGTATTTGGTTAAAACACATTCAAGGCCAGAATTTGATTATACCGTGTGTATATCTTTAGATATTAGAATTTTATTTATTTATTTATTTATTTTTTTGAGACAGAGCCTCAAGCTGTCACCTTGGATAGAGTACCGTGGCATCACAGCTCACAGCAACCCCCAATTCCTGGGCTCAAGCGAGTCTCTTGCCTCCGCCTCCCAAGTAGCTGGGACTACAGGCGCCCGCCACAACGCCTGGCTGGTTTTTTTTGGTTGCAGCCGTCGTTGTTGTTTGGCGGCCCGGGCTGGATTCAAACTCGCCAGCTCAGGTGTACGTGGCTGGCGCCTTAGCAAGTTGAGCCACAGGCACTGAGCTGAGACTAAAAATATTTTTAAGACAACTTATGGTGTTAGGCTAAAACACATTCAAGGCCATAATTTGATTACATAGCTTGTTTATAGAACTCTTTCACCTATGGATGAAATACCGTCTATGGATGACTAGGTGTTCTGGGATGGTATTTGGTTAAAACACATTCAAGGCCAGAATTTGATTATACAGTGTGTGTATCTTTAAATATTAGAATTTTATTATATGTATACATGAATACAAAACTATTGAAAGTGCTTTTTATAAAAACCTCCTTTAAAAAGTATGCATGAATATATTAGTATAATATAATGTTTTTGAATATAACTGACATTAGGGTTAAATGTCATGTCACTTTTCTTTCATTTACTTTTGCCATGAATCTTAAAATATGTCAGAAGGGTCTCAGAAGGGTCTGTCAAATAATGTTGTCTGTCTTCATATACAGGTAAAGAATGATGCTTTTCATTGTAAAATGTTCCAGACATTGACAGTGAGAGATTTACTAAAACAATATTTTATTTTTTGCTGTAATGGTGAGTATATAGCATTAAATATTGTATTAATCCAAGAAAGTACTTTCATATTAAGCCACTTGGACCCATCAGGAGGATCACTATAATTGATGGATTACTGCATTACCATTTCATTTAGTTTTGTTTTAAAGGCATAACACTCGCTATCATTTTAGTTAATTATATAAACAAATAAGGAGAGAAATTGTTCCAGGATAGTGAATAATGCTGAAAAGGATTCTTGTTGTTAAGAAAATTATTATAAATTGTTTTCTTAAAAAAATCTACCCAAAGAACTATGTACCCCCTTAACATTTACCTTCAATATAACCAAGGAAAATAACTGGAAAATTATTTTATTCAATTATTTGTATTTTGGGGTTGTAGCTTTCCCTTAAAATATCAACGATAATGTGTCAGGTTTGTTTGTGGCTTTAGTTTTCCCTCAGAACAATTTTTAGATGTAAAACCAACTCTGCTCAGAGGAAGAATTACTGGAAATCAATCGCAATTTTATTTGAAATACTTAAAATTGCACCCTCCTACTATTTCTACTCAGTTATTTCACACTCACATATTTTGTTAAATATCTTCGTGTCACAGAGTCAATATAAAGAAATGCATGTTATCTCTATGTTTGTGCGATTTTAGAAAAGAGCAGAAAATTCTTATTTTAATGAAAATTGCTTGAATTTAAAACTCAAAAAGTACATACTCAATTTCACTAATATAGCACAAATGGATCTTTTAAAAAAATCTTTGATTTTAGAATATTTTAGAGTTATGGAATTATTGTGAAGATAGTACAGAAGGCTCTTTCTTGCATACGCGAGACTCAGTTTTCCCTGTGACTAACATTTTACATTAATGTGGTGCATTTGCTACAATTATTGAATGAATATTAATGTAGTATTAAATTCCATGCTTTAAATAATTTCCACAGTTTATTTCTGAAGTCCTTTTTCTATACCAGGATCTAGAATTGAATCTAGTAGTCACGTCTCCTCAGGCTCCTGTTGGCTATGACAGTTTTTCAGACTTGTTTTTGATAACATTGACAGTTTAAAGGACAATCCAATGTTTAATAGAATGTCCCATAGCTGAGAGCTGTTTGCTGTTTCTGTCAAGGTTTGACTGGGGTCATAAGTTTGGACAAGGAATACCATAGAATTAAAGTGCCTGCTATGGTCTGAATATGCTTCCCAAATGCATGTGTTGGAAATTTGATCCCCAGTGTGGTGGTGTTGAGAGATGGGGCATTTTGAGAAGAGTTAGGCCTTGAGGGCTCTGCCCCTGTGAACAGATTAGTGTTTTTAGGAGGGCTATGGGTAGGTTCTCTCTCTTCGTTCATTCCTACGTGAGGATGCTGCAAGAAGACTCTTGTCAGATACCAGACTGCCTTAGTCTTGGATTTCTCAGTCTCCAGAACTGTGAGAAGATAAAAATAAATTATGTTCTTTATAAATTATCTGTTCCCAGGCATCCTGTTATAGCAGCAAAAAATGGACTAAAAGAATGCCTTTGTCATGGTATCACGGTTAGTACCATCAATATTACTTATCACTGTTGATGATAACCTTGACCCCTGGCCAGTGTTTGTTAGCTTTCATCAAGGTAAAGGTCCTCTAAGTCTTCCTTTACATGCTCTACTCACTGGGAAAAAATGTGCAATCTCCAGCCCATACTTCAAGAGTGAAGAGTTGTGCTTCATCTCCTAAAAGGTGAAGCGTCTACGTAAATTATTTGGAATTCTTTCTAGATGAGAGATTTGTCTCTTTCCTTCATTTACTTATTTAGTTAATAGTATACAGAGTATGTCAAAAGTCATCCCTAAAGTCCATACTGAGGAAAAATGGGAAATAGTAGGTAAATGTACCTTTATGTATAAAATACTCATTACAAAATGTTACAAAGAGATAGCCAAGACCTAAAGAATATTTTGTGAATATTTTGTTTTGTTTTGTTTTGTTTACATTAATTATTTTTTTTATTGAATCATAGCTGTGTACAATAATTCAATCATGGGGTACAGTGTGCGGGTTTCTTGTGAACATTTTGTAAAATTTTGTAATGAATATTTTGTAAATAAAGTTATGGCGACTTTAGGAGCTAATTTTTGGAGATCTTATATATCAGAATGTACTGGTGGTTATTTATTTTATAGTCAGGATTATAATACAATGCAACTTTATTTATTTTGCTCAATTTGGTCTCCCTTTGGCCATTGGGAGCCCCTGCAGTTGGCTTCTGTCTCCCTATTGCCTATCTCATCTTCTGTAGGGTGTTTTTGTTCTTGTTTTTCACTTCTTTGCTTTCTGGAACTATAAGATGCTCCAGGTTCCCCTTTTACACTTTCTGTCCACTCCTGGAAGCAGGTAAGGAGGTCTGAAATCACATTCAAAAGTGGGTCAAAATACTACTTAGAGGCATAATCCTACTTAGGTTTAGATAAACTATCTCTCTAAGGAATGTTTCATCTCTGCATTCAAGTACATCTAAGATTAAGTGACTTTAAAAACACAGACACAAAAATTTTGACCTACCACTGACTTCCATAAGTATGCTGAAATGCTTTTTAAAATGTAAAATGACAATTGCTCAGAATCATTTACAAACACACACACACACACACACACACACACACACACTTAAATGTGCGATCTTTCTCATACCGAGCATATTTGTGCTGATCTTGATTTTTTTTTTTGTTAAATCATTCAACAAGTGTTTGATGAGCACTCCCTAGGTCATTACCTATAATTTTCAGCAGTTCTTGAAAATGTTAAAATTTATTTTTGATGTAGTGGATCTATGATAAGAAGGAGGTCTTTGAAGAGGGAAAGTAAGATGGATCTATCACACTGGCTTCAGTAGGAATTTCTTCTTACTGAGTTAATTAAATGATAGATATATTGGGTGGCACCTGTGGCTCAGTGAGTAGGGTGCCAGCCCCATATCCCGAGGGTGGTGGGTCCAAACCGGCCCTGTTTAAACTGCAAGAAAAAATAGCCGAGCATTGTAGTCGATGCCTGTAGTCCCAGCTAATCGGGAGGCTGAGGGAAAGGAATCACCTAAGCCCAAAAGCTGGAGGTTGCTATGAGCTGTGATGCCACAGCACTCTACCTCTACCAAGGGTGACATAGTGAGACTCTGTCTCTTAAAAAAAAACACAAAACAACAACAACAAAAACAATAGATACATTGAGTAAAGATCCATCAGACATAAAACAGCAAGGTATGTCAGTTTCTAGTTTGCATGATGGCTTTATAAGTTATTCCACAAAGCTGATTTTTAAAGAAAATAAATTATTTTTCCTTTTTGCCTTGGAACCTATGGCCAGGATGATTGACTAAGTGTACTGAACAGGGCCATATCTGGTATATTTTTTCTATGACTAATAAGACTCAGTGAATACTAATAGTATTGTTAATAATTCAATGACATTAAATACAATGTGTTAAACTATGGGCTTTTCATGTATCATGGATTTAATATGTAAAATAAAGTTATGTGGTTGATATCTGCTTTAAAGGTGAGATAAAGGAGGTTATAAGAGCTAACTTGTCCAATATAACACAGAGAATAAGCAATAAAGTTGAGTTTTAAACAGAGACTTTTGATTTGTATTATTAATTGCTATACTATATTGCCTCATTGAAAATAATTGGATTTGATTTGGGCCAGAAAAGCCAGATCATGCATTTACAGCCCAGAGTGAAAATCTGTCTGACTACATTCTGAAAAGCCTAATCATTCTAAATTAAGATATATAGTATATTGCTTTTATAAAACTATGTGTGTACACATATATTTATAAACACATGCATAAATATACAGAGATAAAGAGAAAAAAACAGTAAATTTAAACTTAATTTTTTGTTAAATTAATAATTTGACACATAACATTTGGAGATTTTACTAATTGTTGATATGGATTTCATAGATCAATTTTTTCACTAGAGTTATTATAATTTTCCCTTATCACTGTTATGAACTCAGAGAGATAAAGAGGGGAAAGGCAGACCAATATAGATGAGAAATTACTCCTGACGCAGAAACATTGCTCATTTGCTTCTAGCATCTATTGAGGGAAGAGCATATATTTATATCACAACATAAGGGCGTAGTGTAGGCGATTTCTGTATGCATTCTCCTTCTAGACTAATTTGTCAGTTGTCGGTAAATTCAGCATCTTCCACATCCGGATAAATATAGATTTCTTTCTCAGTTGACGGTAAATTCATTGCAGCTGCTTTATGGCAGGCGGCAGACAGATGGAGGTGTTAAGGTGAATTTTTGCCGAGTGTAATGTAGTAAAATCAGACACGCAGTGGAGGATGTATTTGGACTGTGTTAGAAAATGAAACTAGAAATCAGGATCAGCTCATCGTCATCATCAGAATTCCTCTCTTGGTCACTGTAGTTTCTTGAGTTGTGCTAAGAGAAATTAGGACTGGGATGACTCAGTTTAGAATAAGAGGGGCTGGCAGTGGTAGCTCACACCTGTAATCCTAGCACTCTGGGAGGCCAAGGGAGCAGGAAAAAAAGACCATCCTATGCATGAGTGAGACTCTATCTCTACTAAAGATAGAAAACCTTATCCAGGCATGGCACAGCAGGAGGACTGGTCAAACCCAGGAGTTTGAGGTTGCAGTGAGCTATGATGATGCCACAGCACCCTAGCCTGGGTGACAGAGAGAGATTCTCAGTAGTCAAGACTGACCACTTATTTTCTAGTGAATTCATGAAAAATGTAAAGTCACACTGTTTTTTGAAGAGTCAAGAAGCCTGAGAAAGTATCTTCATGGGGAGAAGAAAGTAGGGCTTCTATTTAAAGGTAGCAACAACAAATTTCAAAAAATGAAAGCTCTATTGTATTAATTATAGGTTTGTGATTAGTAGTCATCATTTATATGTTTCAATTTAGAGCACAGAACAGTACAATTTGCCACATGGGAAAAATACTGGCAAAGAATCATTGATGGCCTCTAATCAATTTTCTTTAAATTTTTCGATGACTAAACTATAGAATTAAAAATTATTGACAATATTGACTATAGAATTAAAAATATGGTAAAATTCATATGAAAATGTTAACATGTAAGAAGAGCCGGGATATACAACTGATTATGACAACACAGAAAAATGAGATAACTTCAAAATTCAGTCAGTACAAATGCATAGAAATTCCACATAAAATATAGTCATATTCATTTTAGTACTTGTTAATTTTAGAGAGAAAAAAATGAAATGTACTGTGTTAGAAACAAATAAAAGAATCAACAAATTGAAAACCAGACCATAAATGCATGAGTTGATGCTTCAGTAGCGTGCTGCCAGGCAGCATAAGGTGGAAAGGGAAAGTATTGTTTGAAAATGAATTAGCTTCAGTTGCATTATAGGATGAAAATCATAGCAAATATCCCTACATACACCAGAATCATTGAAGGGTTGCATGGTGTGTGAAATGTGAATTAGAAAAAAATAAAATACCTACAGGTACAGAAAACTGACAAAGACACTTTCTACTTCTGCCTGAGTTGTGAGGGAAAGTAAAAGGTCCTTAAACGGTGATTTTTAACATAAAAGGTGATCTCAAATAATTGACATGTTTAAGCAGCTTCAAGAAACAAATGTAAAACTGCTTTGAATGACACGGTCTCACCTTAGGTTAAAGACAAAGCCTCAGTTAAATTTCTACAGAGGATGAGGTTGTTGTGGCTCAGAAAGTGGTGCCCTAAAATGGTACCTTAAAATTAGAAGCAGCCTCAGAAATAAAGTTTCTCTCTTACTTTCCCCTCCCTTCTGTCTGCTGCCCCTCATTCTTTACCTGGGCCAGCCTTAAGACCTAGAATCCCTCTTTCCCACAGTGGTCATAAATAACAAAAATCCTTTTCCACAAAGTCAAGCATAAAGCCTAAAAATATTATTCTAGCTTTCCTCCCACCTTTGTGTGTAAGAGTTCAGCATAAAGAAATTCTGGGACTTATCTTGTTTGATTGTAGGTCTCAATACTATTAAAAAAGAGTGTTGCCCCACACCTAAAAGGAAAGGATGCTACAAGCGATAGGCCAGGAAGGATCTGAACAGACAGGCCTTGCTGGGTTTCCTACTCCGTCTGTGAGTATTAGATCGTACTCCTCCTGCCCACTCACATTCCTACATTTCACTGAACCTAAATATAAAAATGAATAGCTCCTCCTGGGTCTTTGGGTCTTCATTCTGAAGGCTGCCATCTCATGTAAGGCTGTGATCAAATAAATTTGTTACGCTTTTCTCTTGTTAATCTGTCTTTGTTGTGGGGTGTTGGCCATGACTCTAATAATGGGAAGGAAAAGGATCGCACCCTTTCTGCCTCTACAAGGCAAAAATCACAGGGCACACAGAGAATCAATGTTCCCTTTGATTAAGTGTCACCCAGCAAAATCAACAGGAGCGTTTAAGTGACAGAAAGGTCACAAACACAACTATAACATATTTATTTAAATAAAGAAAGAAACACCTATTTAAGTTAATGGGTAGCAGTTAAACTGCTATTAAACTGAAATGTAAAGATCAGAATTAGAAACACAACAGATGGAGAATAGCCTCAGCCCAGGAGCTGGAGGTTCCTGTGAGCTGTGTGATGCCCCGGCACTCTACCGAGGGCGATAAAGTGAGACTCTGTCTCTACAAAAAAAAAGGAAGAAAAGAAACATTTTTCAAAAGAGGTAAAATTTCACAGGAAGATAAAAGCAGACAGATAAGTAAGCCAGTGGGTGGGGGCATTCTAGAGGTGGAAATGCATCTTTCCTGCTCCTTAATTTATTCATTTGCTCATTGGTATAGTTACTGATAATTTTATTGATACTTATTTATAGATATTCATGACTGTCTATGTATCTAGCTTAGTTTTAGGGACTTGGGATGAAATAGTGATGAGATAATAATATATCATCAGGTCATGTCTATATTTAAAAATATAGAGTGGCATTTTCTTGTCAGTGTAGTTGTCCATAAACTGACACTTGTACATTTTGGCTTCAGGAGGACTTTCCAGGGGATGCATATAAATGCATGGATTTTTTTGAATGAATATGTGTCCAGATCTTCAATTTTCCCAAATGCTATTTTCCCCTAAAATAATTTTGCTTTCTACCATTCTCTTTTCCCCCAATTTTTATAATTATTCTTGTCCATTTTCATCATCCCTCCTGGATGGTGTTTTGTATATTCCCCAGGTACAAAAATCTCCAGGGTCATAAACAAAGGGACATTGTAAGATTTATAGCTTCTAAGAGGGAGCTCCCTGACAGCAAAGCAAAAAGAGCTTTCTGCGTTAAGATATTTGAAGGGGTGTTACTGGATTGCAACAAGGAAATGCATTTCCCCGAGGGTCCATTTTCTAACCCATCTGTCTCTCTGTTTGTCTGTTTACTATACTACCCTATCTGTCCACAGATCTACTTAGCTTACCCACTAGGAAGTGAGAATGTTTATGTGAATTGAAAGTAAAGCCAGGCTTTCTCCAAGAGAAATTCTGTTTTGGATGATAGTTTTAAGGAGAAGATAGCTTTTGTCACTTAGCTCTCACATAAGATATTTTTCTTAAACTAATTAAGTTACTCTAAAGCTCAAAGATTTGCAAATGTAACTAAAGCCTGTACCAGAAATTTATTTTTGAAACTATTTAAAATGATCATAAAATCATTTAGATGTCAATTTAGAAATGTAGAACATGTGTCCAGTTTTTAACAACACTATATATTTACATGCATATAGAACATATGATATGTAGTATGCATATACATATTATAAAGGATAATTTTTAATAGTTCATTTAAATATACATGAAAAATGCATAGTTGCCACTGGTATGAAATTAAGCCTAATTTGCTTGGCATGATAGGCAAGTTTTACAATCTGGCCAAATCCATCTTTCCAAATATACTCCTCTCCTCTTCCTTCTTCTCTTCTGCCTTACCCTATGCTTTTAGCTATATAGAATTATTTACTCTTACAGAATAATTATGTTTTTATAGTTTTAAATTTCACACTCATTATGTGTATGGCCTTGAAATTATTTCTTTGTTCTCTAGTGTCTTTCTTGACACTCCATCAATTATTTCCTTCTCTGTTCTCTTTCTCTGTAAGGGCTCCTATCACGTTGGCTATTACAATGTGATTATTTTGTTATAATTTGTTCTCTTCCTCTGTACAGCCCCACGAGGGCAAGGAATATATTCTTTTTAATACAAAGCTATAACCCTCCCTCCTAGCATCCCAAATACAAAAGTGAAAACAGAAAAATCAGAAAGCTCCTGCAATTACATCTCCTTGAAGACAGCAATTATTGACAGTTTGATAAATATCTTTGCATAGTATTTCTCACACTCACACACACATACAGGTGTGCTCATAACCATAATATTCCTTTCTTTTCCAGATATATACATTTGTTTGTTGTTTCCTTTTTGTTTTATAGTTTCTGGACATTTGAATCATAGTGAAATCTAGATTTGTTTCTGACCTGAGTGGAAATGTCTCTAATGATTTACCCTTTTAGAATAATTTTTATAATTATTTCCAATTTAAATTTTGTGCTTAAAAATATTTTCTTCTATATCCATTTTTCTAACACAAAATACCAGAAATAATTACATATTATTATGACTTTTTTATCAAATACTCCCAGGAGTATGTGATTTTTCATTTTTAATGAGTGATATAACTGCCTAAAAATTAATTTTTCTTCTTATTAAATTGGAATCAAGTTTATTGCTCTTGATGTATTACTATTTTAGTGTGTATTGAGGTAGTTTGCTATTATTTTAATCAATATTTTTCTCTATGGTATAATCAAGTAATGAATATATCTTAATTTTCTTTTATATTTTTGGTGTTTAGCAGGAGAGGTGTTCAATAAATATTTCTTGAATAACTGTATTAATAGAAGTTAGCATCTGGCATTTTTATGTGCACATATCTTGAGTATATGATTTAGTATATTATTTAATATTCATTCATCTCTAATCTGTCTGTGTTCATTTATTCATTGGTTCATCTTCTCATTCATTTATTCAGCAAATTTTGCTAGCAGCCTTGGATGTGCCAACACCTCTGATAGGAGCTTGTTTTACAGCTGCAATAAAACCAAACATGTTCTCAGTCCTCATAGAGCTGTCAGTATCTATACTACAGTATAGATCTTAACAACTGAAGTCTGTATTTTTTAATGGTGAACTCCAAGTTGACAGGAGCTATGTTTATTCCCATATAAAGTAACAAATCAAGCATGATACTAAATATACTCACAGAAATGTTTTGACTAGAATGGCAAATCAGCACGTAGCAATTTCAATGTTATCTTCTTGCTATACTCAACATTTTGGTGTTATTAGAGTTCAATGTCCAATCTGAGAGTCCTTAAGGAGTTTAATGAACTTTAGGTAGGATTAATTGAAGAGTCACATAAATGAAAGAGCTGGAAATGATGCCCACATGGAGAAATTAAAGGAATTCAAGTGATTCTGCTTTGAAAATGGAACACTGAAACCTATTTCAAAATAATCCTTCAGAAGCCATTCAAAAAATCCATCAGTTCTTCCAAATCTCTACGGAGGAAGGAATTTGAACAAACAAATTTTCAGGACATCAAAATATACTATGTGCTGCATTCAGGTGATAAAAATGTAGTGACATGAGAATCAAACAACTCAAGAGCAAATGTAAAAAAATAAAAGGAGGACAATAATTATGCTATGCTGAATGGAATAATTGTCTTGGTAGACAATTTATTGTCTTTATTTAGCATAGAGCAAAAATAGCTCAAAGGTTTTCCTAGGCCAATAATAATAGATAGATATACAAACAAAATATTTTGTCATTTCTTGAGCATCTACAGTTCAAAGTATTTTCTGTGCATTTTCTCATAACAATGTCAGGCACTATTTAGTAGAGTGACCCTGTTACTCTCTTGAAAAGGGTGGGTTTATGTCAGTTTTACCAGAGTACTTATTATTAGCACTCTCTACCACTCACAACCATATCTCTTTGGAAAATAAATGAAGTTACCATAGTTAATATCTATTTTTCAGCACAGACTCTAAACTACACAAAGTTTAAATCTTTTGCCAGGGTCACACAGGTGGTAGTTGCAAAGCTATGAATTTATCATTAAATGGATACATATTCATGGTGTGCATTGAGGACCCTGAAAAATAAGGAACCAGCTATAATACTAAAATTTTTTAATTAAATCAGATTACATTACACACAAATATGACACATATAATAAGGAAGCCAAACAACTCAAAAATGAGACAAAATCTTCATTATAAATAATACTGCATTGCAAATGGGTGTTTAATGGATTAGCATCTGTATCTGAAGATTTCAATTATCTCAGTCCTCAGTGGACACACCCTTTCAGCAAATCTTAGAAGTAAGCATTGGTGATAATGTTTGAAATTGAAGCAAGAAAGGACCTTTGAGTTTATAGATGGATGTAAGAAAGGTGACTCTGAAACATGGAAAAATGGAATATGCACCAAAAGGGGCAACATCAGGAGAAAAATATCAAGGAAGCAGCTGATGGAACTGGAGGAGAGAAAGCTCAGGAAACACAAAGAGGCTTCACCGCGAACCTTTGTGTTTCCTCAACCAACATCCCTCTTCCCCTTCTTAAATAGGGAAACAGAAGGTCAGCATCTACACTGCGAAGGAACTTCTAAGAAAAGTACATTTCTTTAATCGCTCCAAGGCCCCTTGGTGTCCACTTGGCCTGCTTCCTTTCCCTTCACCCCTAAGTCCACGTGCTCACAAAATTAGCAACCAGTAGAAACAAGGGAAGTTTCACGATGCATTTATCGGTGTGTTCTATGGATGGTTCACCATTCTGACTTCTCAAATTGGTAAAGTGTGAAATTTTCTGTTTCCAGAAATGTATGTTTTGGATGCCCCCCAGTCGATATAGAAAGCCTGACCTTTGGACTTCGTCTTGTCCCTTTGTTCTCTCACTCACTAACCCTGACCCAACAGCTATTATGCTTCAGGCACCAGACCGCATACAAAATGAAGATACTAAGTCTCTTTCTTCAAGGACATCATACCCAATGGGGAAATATACATGTCAACCCACCTATAAAATACAACTGATTCTTATTATTTGTAGTACTTATGTTCTACATCGTGACCATGACCGATGAATTAGCAAATACTGAATCATTGCTCCTAGGGGAAATATGAAAACACCTGGAACAATGCCAGCGCAAAGGAAGCTTGCAGTAAATACTTGAATGAATGAGCAATGTCTATGGAATATACAAAGAAATAGGTACATACACTTTTTTCTCTAAAAGCTGGACAAATATGTACCTTTAAAATGTACATATTTGAAATTAAGCAAGTATCTTGTAGGCATTTCGTAGTTAACTTATTACATTTGTCTATAATATTTGGTCAGAGGAAAGGAAGACTGTATTTGCTAATAAATATTAACCTTTTATTTTCTGTTTCATGATTTATCCTATACTGTTTATAATTAAATATCAATTTGCAGATAAGGTTGGGTCCCTGTAGCCCAGTGACTAGGGCACCAACCACTTACACCAGAGCTGGTGGCTTCGAACCCAGCCTGGGCCTGACAAACGACAATGACAACTACAACCAAAAATTAGCCAGGCGTTGTGGTGGGTGCCTGTAGTCCCAGCTACTTGGGAGGCTGAGGCAAGAGAGTCGCTTAAGCTCAAGAATTGGAGGTTGCTGTGAGCTGTGACTCCACTGCACTCTACCCAAGCAACAGCTTGAGACTCTGTCACAAAAAATAAATTAATTAATTAATTTGCAGATAATTAGAATTTTTATTCACACCTGGTACATAACTAATGTGCTATTTGTTAATGTGGAAATAATGCAACTCCCCTTCTTCCCACAAAATTATTAACAATTTAGTCCACGGATTTGACTTTTGGAAACTCTGATCTCATTATTTACTAAATAGTAAAGTAATGTCCATCATGTTTTATCTCCATTAACTGCCCAAATCTTTTAATATGTATTCCAAAATTGATGCTTGGAACAATCCATCTTTTATAAATCTGATTTTGTGGTTAAACTCCCACTTCCCTATTAGGGTTCAAGTTTAAATACCCTTTCCACTGCTATTTGACCAGTCTGTGGCATTTGGTGTCATTGAACCTCCATTCCTTGAAAGTATTTTTTCCTTACCTTTCATGACTGCATGATTCTCCTGTCTCTCCAGGAGAGAAAAAACCATTGTTTCTGCTTCTTTCCTTCTCTGGTTTATCTTTCTTCATGCCTTAAATATGGCTGTCACCTAAGCTCCCAGCACTGCTCTTTTGGTCTCTTTGTTCACCTTTACATGTAGTTTTTTATTTTCAAGGCTATCAATGTCACTCTAACTGGGTGAGTGCCAAACTGACGGTTTCAGTTTTGTCTTTCTGCGTCCTTATTTATTTCCACTTTCCCCATTACAACCCTCGCTGACTGACGTTTCTATTCCATCCAGCAGATGAGGTCTGTGCCTTCAAAGTCCTATTTTCAAGGTAGGAAACAAACATTAATAAACTTCTGAATTTATAAAAGTGCTACCTGTATTGTGATAAGTACAGTGAAAGAGACATCCAGATGTTACCGGAATGTCTTCTTCAGTAGGTCCTTGGTCTTGGGGATTCAAAGAATGAATCCACGGGTCACAGATCAGTGGTAAGATAGCATTTATTTTACAGAAAAGAATACAGAAAAAGCAGCAGAGCTTCTGGCAAAGGGAAAAACCCAAGTATGAAAAAAGTCTGTCTTCTCTGCCTGGGCTCTTTTTCTAGGGGTATATATAGTTGCATGGTTCCTTTGTAGTTACATTGGGCCAGGACTTGGTAGCAAATGAATGGATACAGACCCTTCAGCTGGGGCGAGATGAATGAGTGCAATCAGTGAATGGATGCAGACCCTTCCTCTGGTGAATGAGGCATTAATGGAAAAGTAGGTCCATTCATGAAATTGTCCAGGCCCAGGAAATGAGGCAACTCTGTTCATCCCTGAATGGCAGAACCCTGTATCACCCTTGGACCTGTGAAATGCTCACAGCAGAGTAGTGCAGTCGGTGGAGGGCTTTCTAGGTCAGAGGGTGGTTCTGGGCTTGGCACCCACAGCAGCATGGGCTGTGCCATGGTCTTGCTCCACTAACTAGGGAACCTCTGGCTTCCACTGCAATTGCCCTCTGCCCCATTTGGTTCTCCAGCTCTGCGTCTCCTAGTCCACTGCACCAACCCTGCTGGGTGCAGATGGAGGAGGCTTGGCCAGGTCTTCATAGGGGTTGGCACTGACCATGCTGGGGTGCACCAGCCCTGTATCACAGAGGAATCTGGCACAGTTAGTGGAGGCCAGTAAACATTCCTTCGGAAAATAATGTAATAGAAATAATAAGTTATTTGGAACAGTACGTTCATTCCTTTATTTGTTACTCAACATAGACTTGGGGCTGACAATCTTGAGGAACAAAACTGTTAAGACCTAACTCCTTGCTGTGAAATATTATCTAGTCTAGGAGGTAGGCATTTAAACAAATAAATATAACACAGAATACCACAGCCGTGTACTAGTTGCAGTAAAATGTTTAAGGAGGGATATAGTAACTTTTCTGGGGGGGAGGGTGTGGTAGGACCAATCCATTTCATTGAGAAACTAAATAACTCCTCAATGAAGTTATTGAGAATTCAAAGAGAAACTCTTATTAGAATATTTGAGAAGTTCTCCTTTAAAAAATATTCTGTTTATGAAAATGTACCCTTACCAGGATAAAGATATAAATGAAAGTTTTGGAAGCCACAATGTAAGATGGGGCCAGGGTACATGAAAATTCTATCCTCAATCTCCTTTCTAATAATTATGTATCTAAAGTTGAGACATGACACATTAGATGTGACTGATCAATTCTTAGCCTAACTTGACAACTGCAGCTAGTCTAAATATGCAAACTATTAGACTGTCTCAACAGTAAGGTTTTTGTGAATGGTTTACCAGTGCTCCTGAACAAACTAATTCCTATAAACACTCCATCTTCCTGTGCATGTCTGTCTCCCTCCACAGACTGTGGGCTTCTCAGAAGATATCGCTGCTTGATACTCACCTTGGTGATTCTCTGCCCAGGAGGTGGCATGTGTGTTTTACAAAGTTAAAATTATGTGAGGGGGTGGAGCCAAGATGGCGGTCTATAGCCAGCTTTCCACAGAGGCTCCCATCCAGAAGGAAAGTTAAAGGACAGAAAGTTAGCAAGAAAGCCAATGGTTCAGTTCTGAGCCAAAAGAGAAGGTCGAAGAATGCACATCAACCCTGCTGAGGTGACCTGCGACCCCAAGGATACAAGTTCTGGTAGCCTGTCCCCCATGGAGTCCAGATTCTTGGGCATTTTCTTGAGGGGTGTAGACAGGGCATGGACTGTTGCTGATCTGTGCTGTTTTTCTGGCTGGGGAGTAAGGAGAAGATAATCAGCTGAAAGGGAGAGGTGGTACCCCGAGGCACATAATAGCACCAGCAGCGGCAGGAACAGTGACAGTAGGGCTCACACCCCTGGAGATATTTTGAAGGGACACTCCCAGTCTCTCTGGGCAACCAGGGGAGGCCGGGCAGCTTCTCCAGTGGTGGCCATTGGTGGAACAGATCTTGGACAGAAAGTAGGCCCGGGGAGTAAAGGGTATGCCTGAGGAGGTACCAGCCTGGGTATAGCTCGGGGATAAGAATATGTGCGCAGAGACAGCAGACACCCAGGGTGGGGCTGACCCAGAGGACAGCTTTACTGAGCTTCAGACACACCTGGCCCTCAGAGGATAAAAGCTGAGACAAAAGGCAAGCAGCAAGAGGCTGTAACTGATTGCTAATTGTGACTTCAGACTGTGTCAACCCCCATACAAAACTGCAGACTAGGCAGTGGCAAAGCCAGGGCTGATTTGCCGTCCAACATCTGATCCACAGGGGAAAATAGCCAGGACAGAAACAAATTCTTCAAAGTTGTTCTGTTCTGTCAACAACATCAATCAGGGACAGGGCTGGAACTGAGTGAATTGCCCTAGCCCCTATCAAGCACCTGAGGTTGTCAGACCTCACCTCCCCCTGCCAAATAGTGACAGAGAGTGGCAGAGAGTGGTGGCCTGGCTGAGGAGACTCAGATGTCCCTGTGACTCAGGAAGGCGCAAACCCCTGATGCATCTACTCATTGGAGGGAACTTGATCACAGCCCTGCGGGGTTACCAGTGACTGGGTGTGACAGAGGTGCAAGGTGAGGAAGTTTAGGCATCAATCTTCCCAGACTAATTTATTTGCTGGGAGGTCCTTCTGATCTCACAGAGCACTGGTGTGAGTTATACTAGAGCTGCCAGCAGACCCCTGCTATCTAGTTGCCAGAGACCTTTTGAACTCCCACCTGAGGCTGGTGCTGGCTGGGACAATAGATTGAGACCACCCGAATCGCCAATCACCCGAGGACTATCCAAACTGGTACCCTGGGTGTGTGGTAGTGGGAAGGTTTGATTTTCCTTCTCCAATTGTTGCCTGTGGGGGGCGTGGTGATTTAACTGCTGGTATTTCTCCACAGCTCAGACTTCAACCCAAAAGTAACTGATTCTCTGGGGTAAGACAGAGACCAGCTGAAATCAAGACAGAGCCAATTAACTCCACCACACCAAGAAGGTCCCCAGTTTCTCAGGCAGTAGCACTATATGGGTTCTTGACAAAACTCTAGGGGAAAAGGTACAGACATCAGTCCCAGCTTTCACACAAAGGACTAGCCAATTACTACTTCTAGAACCTGCAACCCAACTTACCCTTATTTGCTCATCTTGCCAAATGGTGCAAAATAATCATGGGGCGGAATCAGTGGAAAAGCTCTGGCAACATGAACAACCAGAGTAGATCAACCCCCCTAAGGAACAATTTGGCAGACACGAATGAAGATCCTATGCATAAACAGATGGCTGAGATGTCAGAAACTGAATTCAGATGTTGAATTGCAAATAAGATCAATAAAATAGAGGAAAAGATGGAATTAGAAATTCAGGGAGCATTTCAAAAATTGTCTCAGAAAGTCAAGGAATTCAAAGACAAAATGATCAAAGATTTTGACACATTGAGACAAGAATTTGCAGCCCTCAAAGATCTGAGAAATACAGTAGAATCCCTCAGTAACAGAATGGAGCAAGCAGAAGAAAGGAGTTCTAATATTGAAGACAAAGGTTTTGAATGCTCTGAAACTTTCAAAGAGGAAGAGAAATGGAGGACAAAAAAGGATTGTTCTCTCAGATATCTCTGGGATAACTAGAAGAAACCCAATATTCGCCTTATAAGGATCCCTGAAAGTGATGAAGTGGCTTCACAAAGCACAGAGTCTCTTCTTCATGAGATTATGAAAGAGAACTTCCCAGACATGCTAAGAGATTCTGAAATTCAGATAGCAGACAGTTTCAGAACTCCAGCACAACTCAACCTGAATAAAACATCCCCTGGGCACATCACAACTAACTTCACTAAATTTAATATGAAGAAGAAAATTCTGAAAGCAGCCAGACGGAAGAAAAACATAACCTACAAGGGGAAGAATATTAGAATAACTGCAGATCTCTCTGCTCAAACCTGTTAAGCTAGAAAAGGATGGTCATCGGCTTTTAATTACCTAAAACAAAAGAACTTTCAACCTAGGATCCTGTATCCAGCTAAACTGAGTTTCATTTATGATGTAGAAATTAAATACTTTAATGCCATCCACATGTTGAAGAAATTTGCCATAATTAAACCAGCTCTCCAGGATATTCTCAGACCTATCCTCCATAATGACCAGCATAATCCTCCACCACAAAAGTAAACTCACTCAGAAACTTTCAATCAAATTCCAACCTCCACAGTGGTGAAAGGATTAAAAATGTCCACTGGACTTTTGAAAGGTTTGTCAATATTCTCAATTAATGTGAATGGATTGAATTGTCCTCTAAAGAGGCACAGGCTGGCTGACTGCATACAAAAATCAGGCCAGATATCTGCTGCATACAAGAATCTCATTTTACCCTAAAAAATAAATATGGACTCAAGGTGAAGGGATGGTCATCCATATTCCAGGCAAATGGAAAGCAGAAAAAAGCAGGTGTTGCAATCTTATTCGCAGATACAATAGGCTTTAAACCAGCCAAAGTAAGGAAGGATAAGGATGGACACTTCATACTTGTTAAAGTTACTACTCAATATGATGAGATTTCAATTATTAATATTTATGCAACCAACAAGAATGCACCTCAATTTATAAGAAAAACTCTAACGGACATGAGTAATTTGATTTCCTCCAGCTCCATAGTAGTTGGAGATTTCAATACTCCTTTAGCAGTGTTGGATAGATCCTCCAAAAAGAAGCTAAGTAAAGAAATTTTAGATTTAAACTGAACCATTCAACATCTGGATTTAACAGACATCTACAGAACATTTCATCCTAATAAAACTGAATACACATTCTTCTAATCAACCCACAGAACATACTCCAAAATCGACCATATCTTAGGTCACAAGTCTAACCTCGGCAAATTTAAAAGAATAGAAATTATTCCTTGCATCTTCTTGGACCATGATGGAATAAAATTTGAACTCAATAACAACAGGACTCTGCATACTCATACAAAAATGTGGAAGCTAAATAACCTTATGCTGAATGATAGATGGGTCATAGACAATATTAAGAAGGAAATTACCAAATTTTTAGAATGAAATGACAATGAAGACACAAATTATCAGAACCTCTGGATACTGCAAAGCAGTCCTAAGAGGGAGATTTATAGCACTGCAAGCCTTCCTCAAGAAAACGGAAAGAGAGGAAGTTAACAATGTAAAGGGACACCTTAAGCAATTGGAGAAGGAAGAACATTCCAACCCCAAACACAGCAGAAGAAAAGAAATAACCAAAATTAGAGCAGAATTAAATGAAATTGAAAACAAATGAATTATAGAACAGATCAATAAATCAAAAAGTTGGTTTTTTTAAAAGGTCAATAAGATAGATAAACCTTTGGCTAACTTAACCAGGAAAAAAAGAGCAAAATCTCTAATTTCTTCAATCAGAAATGGTAAAGATGAAATAACAACAGACCCCTCAGAAATCCAAAATATTCTCAATGAATACTATAAGAAACTGTACTCTCAGAAATATGAAAATCTGAAGGAAATTGACCAATACTTGGAAGCACGCCACCTACC
>CAUYRH010078767.1:0-42916 GCA_963574655.1 Perodicticus potto
ATTTGGACATATGATTATGAAACTGAGTTAAATATATTTGCAGAAGAGAGAAATCTTCTTTTGCAGTAAAATGAAAAGTAGAAATTGTAAGATATTTAATATAAATCTTTCCGTAAGTGAATATTAGCATATGTGTTACTCTCACAGGTTACTAAACTATTAGCCTAATTATTTGTATAGATGTCAAAGGTAATAATACACATAAGGAAAAAACTTCCAAACTGTGTTCACAGAAAAAATAAGAGAGGACTTTCTATACTATGTACCATCTATCATTTAAACACAATTACCGGGCAGCGCCTTTGGCTCAGTGAGTAGGGCGCCACCCCCATATACCAAGGTGGGCGGGTTCAAACCCGGCCCCCAGCCGAACTGCATCAAAAAATAGCTGGGCGTTGTGGTGGGTGCCTGTAGTCCCAGCTACTTGGGAGGCTGAGGCAAGAGAATCGCCTAAGCCCAAGAGCTGGAGGTTGCTGTGAGCTGTGACACCACGGCACTCTACCAAGGGCGATAGAGTGAGTCTCTGTCTCTACTAAAAAATAATAATAATAATAATAATAAATAAACATAATTACCATGCTATTAATAAAATATTTTTAAAGTTTTATCAATTGAAGGGTTCTTTTAGACGATTTACAAAAACAATATTGACATCTAAGTGATTTCTCTGAGTTCTGTGTCCATTTGAATTAATAGCCAGATTTTTAGACCATATTCAAGACAATTATCCAAGAAAGTCTGCTGCCAAAATAACATGAAATGAGACGTCCTTGTGGTGGTGAGTTTGCAAACCTGCATGCTCCTGGGATGTAAACATGGATCAATTTACTCAGTGTGCGGGTCAGAAGCCAGGAGGGAGCGGGGAGGTGTGAGCTGGGAGGCTGGGAAGGGAGCAAGTGCGGAGCTTCCTCAGGGAACCCAGTGAATACGGCTAACACGTGATCTTTAATTTTTATCCCCTAGTACCTTGGGAAGTGCCAGTATTTGGCCTTCAAAATTGAAAAACTGAATAATGCCTAATGCTGCGAAAGATGAAGGTGTGAAATTCCTCGGGATCAGCTCATCCAGTTCATTGGCTCTGAAGATAAAATCAACAGTTGCCTTTTTATTTTTATTGTCATTCCTTGATAATCTAATTGTCTTTTACATTATAATTTCTCTTTCCAAGTTTGTTTTCCTAGTTAAATCAGTGATACCTGACCTAGTGAGTCTCCATTTGGTTTATAATTTTTTTTAACCATTCTTTCACTCAAATTACTTAAATCAACCTTGAAGACATACTTTAAAACTCAACCCAATCCTGTCTAGTCTCAAAAATTTCTAAGTGTCCCAAACACATTAGCAGATATTTTTCACACACCCTACTTCTACAGTTCAAGTTTGACAAGAGAACTCATAGAAATGGCCTTTCTTTATTTTTCACTTAGCCAAAAACTAGTAGGCAAAAATTCTTATTAATCCAAAAAAAGGAAAATTGGAAGAAGACAGATATTTTTATTAAAACTGTTGCCTTATTTTTATTAGGATTTAAAGGACTGGTAATTATTTATATAACTTGAATAAATGATCTCTCTTTTGCCAACTGATTAAACTATAATATTACTTTTTCTAAGAATACTTCATAGTCTTATACTTTTTGATAACTATGACTAATCAAAATTTTAAAATCAATGAAAATTATTATTTACTGATTTAAAATGTGCATTTTAAAATGCAGTTTTGTATTATAAAACTCACCATACTCTTTTTGGTTTCTGATTTTTGTACTTTCTTCCTTGCTTAGGTAAAATGCTTATTTCTACTTTAACTCTCAGTTTAGAGCCTCTCCACAGAATTTAACCCACCAGAGTCCCTGCCCCACCCCTGTAACCCCTTTCCATTTCCATATACCTCCAGCAGAGCTTTTGCTGCACCATACTATCGTGTTTTGTGTTTGTCTCTTTAACTTAAGGTTGAGTTCCATAAACCGGTCTGTTTAAAACAACATACACTATTCTCTCACAGTTCTAGAGTCCAGAAGTCTGAAATCAGTGTCCCTAGGACAAAATCCAGGCGTCAGCAGAGCTACGCTCACTCCAGATCCATTAGGGAGCAATCTGTTCCGTGCCCTTCTATCTTCTAGTGGTTGTGGCATTTTGTGGCTGGGAGCCACACACTCTGTGCCTCCTCTGTCTGTGCCAACTTTCCCCATACCTCCCTCTTATAAGCCTTGCATTTGGGCCCTCTTGAAAAACAGGAATAATCCTAGGACAATCTCTTCTGAGCCTTAACTTGATCACATCTGCAAAGCCTTTGCTATATATAGTAACATTCACATATTCCTGGAATTAAGACCCAGATCTTGTGGGGGTTATGGGGACGGTTAATTAGGACACATAGATCTTGTGGGGGTCATGGGGAGTGGTTAATCAGCCACCCATACTCTGTGAAGGAAAGATAAGATAAGATAGATAAGATACCACCTGATTCACGGTGGTATCTTCAGTCCTTAGCACACTGCCTGGCACAGAGTAGGTGCCACAGAATTGTGAAATAAGCACATACACAAATGTAAGCACTGAGGTTTTTAATTGCACACAAAGTCATTTAAAATTGTGAGTTTACAGTGTTTGATAGAGTTCTGTATTGAAAACCATTGATGAGAGACTTTAATGGGCTTACTGTAATGTTTTTAATGGGCATACATAGTAAATAAATAAACTTGTTTTATTCTATGTAATTTGGTCCCCAATAAATGTCTAACAATATTCAAGAGTTATACACACATCAGATATGGAGGAAGTTCTCTAGTCAGTTGTGAAAGCATAAAATGTATAAGAAAACAAAATAAAAGCTTACCAGTACAAGCTCATTATATTTCTAATTTAAAAATGCCATTCAAATATCTTCAATTATTATTTTTAAAAGGGTGGTTGTATTTATTTGAAATCATGGATACTAGATAATTAAATATTCATGAATTCATAGAAATCCAGTGGGTCTCCCAGAGACTGAATATTAAAGCCCCCAGGGAACATTGGCTGGCTTCCTGGGTTTGGTGCCATGTTGGTATGACTTCATCTTGGGTAATGAAGAACATGATGAACACATGCAACTTCTCTGCATGTTGGTCAAGGATTAAAAATGTCTTGATTAGGGTGGCGCCTGTGGCTCAAAGGAGTAGGGCACCAGCCCCATATGCCGGAGGTGGTGGGTTCAAACCCAGCCCTGGCCAAAAACTGCAAAAAAAAGGCTTGATAGAAGATATTCTTCTGGGGACACCACATCTCTGCAATCATATTATGTTCTTATCTGTATCCTACAGTTCCAGTTGATGTTGTGGAGTAAAAAACTTAGCTGTGCCCGAAACACAGGCAGATCTAAAGCACCTGAATGTTTTATTTTATGAGATATCAAGTTGTTTATATATAAAGCACATTCTTTTTCTCCATGATATACTGAGATTAACAATAATTTGCAAGATAAAAAGTTACCATAATAACTTTAATAATAAAAATTTGCTGTGTCTTAACAGGAACATGCAATGTTATCAATAAAATAATTTCATCTAAGTTTTTCTGAGTGAACATATCAATGTTTCCACAGGGAGAAAAATAAAAAATCTCTGATAGCATTTGTAAAAACTGTTAAGAGATCTTCTTGATGTATTCTGCTATGTCATTCCAAAATATCTGATGAAACTTGTGGCAAATTTTGCAACTCTTGAAAAAATGAAGTGAAACTGATATAAACTTATTGCAATCATAACTCTGAAAACTACTGTTCAGTGAATACAGGCATACCTTGGAAATATTGTGGATTTGGTTTCAGACCACTGCAATAAAGCAAAAATTACAATGAAGCAAATCACACAAAGTTTTTGGTTTCCCAGTGCATAAAAAATTATGTTTATACTACACTTAGTCTATTAAGAATGCAATAGTATTATGTCTAAAAAACCAATGTGTATATCTTAAAAATACTTTACTGCTAAAAAAATGGTAATGATCCAAGCCCTTAGCAAGTCATAATCTTTTTGCTGGTGAAGGTCTGCTTGACGTCGATGGCTGCAGTCTGATCAGAGTGGTTGCTAAAGGTTAGAGTGGCTGGGGGAACTTCTTAAAAACAGACAACAGTGAAACTTCACTTCACAGCCAGTAAAACTGACTGCACTGATGGACTCTTCCCCTCATGAAAGATTCCTCTATAGCACACGATGCTGTTTGCAGCATTTTATCCACAGTAGACTGTCTTTCAAAATTGGAGTCAATCCTCTCAAACTCTGCTACTTCTTCCTTTAATTAAGTTGATGAGATATTCTAAACTCTTGTCATTTCAACAATGTTCACAGCATATTCACAAGGGCAGATTCCCTCTCAAGAAAACACTTTCTTCCTGAAGAAGCAACTCCTTACCCATTCACATTTTATTGTGAGATTGTAGCAATTCAGTTACATCTTCAGGCTCTGCTTCTAATTCTGGTTCTCTTAGTATTTCTACCACATCTGCAGTCATCTGTGAGAGTTGGAATCAACTTCATCCATACTCATGGGTTTTCTTTTTTCCAGTGGCCTCTGACTCTTTATTGGTATAAGGACATGTTGCTCTACTGCCTCAGTGTCTCAGAACTTTGGTGTCACCGGTCTCAGACACCACTTTGCCGTCCACTGTCCTGTGTGTGGTGGTCTTTTGGATGTTTTACATGGAGTTGCTGCTGTCCAGGGCAACACCGAGGATGAAGTCCTTCCCGTCTTCCAGCAGGCTGCGGTAGGTGGCAATCTCAGCCTCTAGCTTGACTTTGATGTTCAGCAGGGCCTTGTAGTAGGCCTGGCACTGCCCCTCTGCCCAGGTCTGTGCCAGCTCTGATGCCAAATGCAGCAGGACCCTACTGAGATGCTCCATCTGCACGGTGCAGCGGGCCTCCACCTCCCTCAGGCTGTTCTCCAAGCTGGGCTTCTGATTTCTCGTGGAGTCCAGGTCAATCTCCAAGGACTGGACTGTATGTTTCAGGTCTGGGAGCATCATCTCAACAGCTCTGACCAGAGAAGACTGTGAGGTGACCACTGCGGTGCTCTCCTCAATCTGCTGGGGCCAGGTCTTGGCCAGCTCTTCTTGGTTCTTCTGAGCCAGCTCGTCATATTGGTCCCGCATGTCTACCATGACCTTGCTCAAGTGCTGGGATTTGGGAGCATCTACCTCCACAGTCAACCCAGACCTGGCAATCTGGGCTTGTAGGACTTTTACTTCCACCTCCTGGTTCTTCTTCATGAAGAGCAGCTCCTCCTTGAGAGCCTCGATCTATCTCCAGCTGCAGCCAAGTGGCACTGGTGACATTAGTGACTTTGCGGAGTCCATGGATGTCACTCTCCATAGACTGGTGCATGGCCAGTTCTGTCTCATACTTGATTCTAAAGTCATCAGCAGCAAGACAAGCATTGCCAATCTGCAGAATGATGTGGGCATCGTCCACAGAATTTGCAAAGATCTGAGCCCTCAGGTCCTCAATGGCCTTGAAGTAATGTGCCCAGTCTCTCACCTGAGGCCCCTTCCTCTTCAGGTGTTTCCAGATTTTGCTCTCCAGCCTCTGATTATCAGTCTCAGGGTCCTAACTCTTTCCAGGCGGTTGTTCAGTTGTTGCATGGTCTCTTTCTTGGTCTGCATGGCCTCCATTCCCACCAGATCCCTGGCCATCCCCATGGACAGACCCCAGACCCCCAGCATCCTCAGAAGCTGGTGGAATAGTACATGGAGATGGGAGATGGGGAGTGTGAGCCTCCTGCACCTGCATGGATGCTGGCTGCGCTGCTGGAGGGCCGGACACTGTAACTGGGTGCCTGGATTGAGCCCAGGGACCGATAATTGGTGGGGAAGGTGATGGAGTGTGGTGAAGGACATGATGACCGAAGAGGAAGAGGAGAGGACAAGATTCGAGTGAGCTGGGCATCCACCTTCCTGTTAATAGTGATATTTGGACCTCCTCCCAGGACTCATGAACGCTCTTAATGGCATCTAGAATCACGAATCCTCTCCAGAAAGTCTGCAATTTACTTTGCCTACATTTGTCAGAGGAAACACTATCTATGGCCTGATCAAATGTATTTCTTTCTTCCTGTTTTTTTTTTTTTTGGCAGAGTTTTTCTTTGTCACCCTCAGTAGAGTGCCGTGGCATCACAGCTCATAGCAGCCTCAAACTCTTGGCTTCAAGCAATTCTCTTGCCTTAGCTTCCTAAGTAGCTGGGACTACAGGAGCACACCACAACACCCAGCTATTTTTAGAGGTGAGGTCTTGCTCTTGCTCAGGCTGGTCTTAAACCTGTGAACTCAGGCAATCCAACCACGTTGGCTTCCCAAAGTGCTAGGATTATAGGTGTGAGCCACTGTGCCTGGCCCCCTGAAATGTATTTCTAAAATAGGAAGACTCACAAGTTGAAATTTCTTCTTGATCTCTGGGCTGCAGGATGGATGTGCATCAGAAGGCATGAAAACATTAATCTTCTTGCACATCTCCATCAGAGTCCTGGGTGACCAAATGTATTGTCAACAAGCAGTAATATGCTGAAAGGAATCTTTTTTTCTGAGCTATATATTTCAAGACTTACGCGATTCAGTTAACTGCGCTGTAGTTAGATGTGCTATCATCCAAACTTTGTTCTACTCATAGAGCACAGGCAGAGTATTTGGCATAATTCTTATGGGTCCTAGGATGTTTGGAATAAAAAATGAGCAGTGGCTTCAATTTAAAGTCATCAGCTACCGTAGCCGCTCACAAGAGATTCAGAAAAGGTCTTTGAAACTTTGAAGCCAGGTATCGACTTACTCTCTCTAGCTATGTAAGTCCTGGAAGACATCTTCTTCCAGTAGAAAGCTGTTTTGTCTGTGCCGAATGCCTGTCGTGTAGCCTGGCACCTTTGTCAGCTCTCTGTGCCAGACATCTGGGTAACCTGCTACAGCTTCACCAGCACTTGCATTTTGTCTGATGGAGATGGCTTCTTTCCGCAAATCTCACAAATCAATCTCTGCTAGTTCAAATCTTTTTTTCCTGTGGCTTCCTCTCCTCACTTGGCCTTCATAAAATAGAAGAGAATTAGGACCTTGCTCTGGACTAGGCTTTGGCTTAGGGAATTGTGGTGGCGGGTCTGTTCATTTACCTAGACCATTATGACTCTCCCCATTTCCTGCTTTGCTTTCCTGTCATTCCCGAGTGCACTAAAGTAGCATTTTTTAATTTCCTTCAAGAATTTTGCTTTCTCAACTTGGCTGTTCGGTATAAGAGGCCTTGCTGTCAGCTCATCTTGGTTTTGATTTGCCTTCCTCACTAAGTTTGTTTTTCTGGCTTTTGACTTAAAGGGAGAGACATGTAGCTCTTCCTTTCTCTTGAACACTTAAAGTCCATTACAGGGTTATTAACTCACCTCATTACAATACTGTTGCGTGTCAGGGAATAGGAAGGGTTTAGGAGAGGGAGGAAGATGGCTACACGGCCACTGAGCGTAGCAGTCAGAACACACACATTTATCCATCAATACATAGGTATGGTTCATAGTACCCCCAAATAATTACAATAGTAACAGCATAGATCATGATAATACATCACCATATCAGATATAACAATGATGAAAAAGTTTGAAATATGTGAGAATTGTGAAAATGTGACAGAGAGACTCGAGGTAAACACGTGGTGTTAGAAAACGGTACCTGCAGACTGGTTCAATACAGGGTTGCTACAAACCTTCGATTTGTAAAAACGCAATTACTTGTGAAGTGCAGTAAGGTGAAGATTTACCTGTGTTAGAACAACACTGCCTTTTGAAAGGCATTGTCACCTAAATCATTTACATACCATTTCTTTCCATTTGGGGTCTAAGGCATCCAGAGTATTATGTATCTTACCTCAATTCATTTACAATTATAATGTTTACAAATTAGAATTTTGTGCAACCAAATGCTTTTTCTTCACTTGGCCATGAATTATCTAAAAATAGTGCTACAGGACAACTTTCAAAGGATAGGAATGCACTGCTTTTATTTCTCAATTGGTGCAAAGGATGTGATTTTTTCATTTGACTGACATAATGTTTATAAACTAATGTCCACCATATGCTATTACTATGCTTTTTAAAGAAGTGTATGTTAAACAACATGTATTAAAAAACTACAGTGTTAGATGTTTGAGAATTAAAATGGAGCCATATGAAGAATGTGGTTAAATAACAGAAATAACAGTTAAATAATATTAACGAAGAACAAGATTGTATTAAAGGTTATAATCTTGGTTGGGCATAAGATGTTTAGAAATTACTCAGAAAGCTATATAGGAATAATTACATAACATAAAAAAATTACTACTCCTAGGAAACATATTTTGGTGAAAATAATACATACAATAATTAAAATATCATATTTTAGACAATGAAATGGTCTGCAGAAAGTATTTTAGATTATAAGTAGGCAGGGATATACTATTAATTGTGTGATCAACAATGGTTTTGCTGAGAAGCTGAAATAGAAGCTAACATGTGAAGGAGGGAGCAAGTTGATTCTAAAGGAAGCACATTCCAGGCAGGGGAACGCTTGTGCAAAGAGCAGGATGACAGCCCATGTGTCTGAGGAACATGGAGAAGGCTGGTGGAGCCAGAGCAGAGAGGGCGTGGGGGAGAAGAGTGAGAGATGAGCTCAGAGAGGTAAATGGGGCAAATGAGTAAAAGCCGGGAAACAAAAAGCAGCAAACATCCCAAAGCAGTAAACTGGATACATGGATTGTGGGAAGTCTATACACTGAGCTATTTTAGAATCATTGCTAAGAGTTACTGAGGTCTAAATGTGCTGTGTCTGGGGATAGGGCCAGAGCAAGATGGCTCAACAGAAACCTTCAGGGATTGTCCTTCCACACAACACCCTAATTCAACAACTATCCACATAAACGAGCACCTTTGGTCAGAATAAAAAAATCAAGTAAGTGGTTATACTACCTGGTTTTGACATTATATCAGGGAAAGAGTCATGAAGAGGGTGAACTGACAACCTTGCACTGCCGACGCCACCCCTCCTCCGACCTCTAGCATGCAGTGACAGTGAGCTGAGCGGAGACGGGATCTGTGTGCACCAGGGAGGGAAAGTGAAGTGACCGCGGGGCTTTGAATCTAAAGTCAGTGCCTCCCTGGCACAAGGGAACACAGAACAGGGCAGAACCCTGCTGGTGCCCACGGAGGGAGCATTTTGATTAGCCCAGCCAGAGAATAATCTTCTGCCCCAAAGCCCGGGTTCCAGCTAGCGCCACCTCCAGCAGACAAAGAGCAGCCTGGGTACTGGACTAAATTCCTAAGGCAGCTGGGGCACAGGGCTGCAATCTTTGGGGAATTCTTGAGGCTGTGTTGGCTAAGAGCCAGTGGACTTGGGGTGCACACGACCCAGTAAGACACCAGTGGTGGCAGCAAGCCAGTGCCCCTGCTCCAGGCAGTGTGGGAAGAGGAGTGGGAAAGACTCAGGGAGAGTCTTTTTGCAGGTGAGGTAAGGAAATGGAAGTTCAGAGGACTTTGTTTTGCAGCTCAGCCACAGTAAAATAAAGTACCAAGCAGAAAGCCCCTCATTCCAGGACTTATTTCCAGGATGGCAGTCTAGACCTACCCTGGACCAGAGAGAAACATGCTTCCTTGAAGGGAAGGACCCTGACCTTAGTTCTTTACAAGCTAAGAACCTGCTGGTTTTTGAATAAATAATCAGAGTAGCCAGAAAGCAGTCACCATGGACTTTGGGTGAGACTGGGCTGCCCTGAGAAACGACCTGGTAGCCATGAGGGCGTGCCCATGTCACTCCTCTTCCCATACCAGAAGCCCAGCGCAGAGAGTGAAGGAAGAAAGTGAGAGACTCTGCCTGGTAATCCAGAGAATTCTCCCATATCTTACCCCAGCTCATCAAAGGGGTACACATGCTACCAGAAATCTCTAAGGGTCATAGCATTACTGGGCTTGGGGCACCCCCAGTGCTGATATGGCTGCAATGACCAAAGACCTAGACCACAACACTCAATTCTCTTAAGAGTATCTGGAAAGCCTTCTTAAGAAGGATGGGCTCAAATAAGCATAGACCACGAGGATTAAATCAAATACCCAAGTTTTCAGTGTGCAGACCCTGATGAGTACCCACAAGAATCAGCAACATCCAGAAAGACATGACCTCACCCAGTGAACTAAACAAGGCGCCAGTGACCTATCCCGTAGGGCTGGAGATTCTCTCCCTTTCAGACAGGGAATTCAGAACACGTGTCCTGTGGAAGCTCAGAGACCTTTAAGATAACACAGAGAAGGAATTCAGAAGCTTATCAGAGCAACTTAATGAGGAGATCTAAATAACAAAAAGCATAAATTCTAAAGTTTAAGGATACAATCGACAGATTGAGAAATGCCTCAGAATTGACCAGGCAGAAGAAAGAATTAGTGAGCTTGAAGACAAGCTATTTGAAAATACATGGTCAAAAGAGAAAAAAGAAAAAAAGAATACATAAGAATGAAGCATACCTATAAGATCTAGAACATACCCTCAAAAGAGCAGATCTAAGAGTAATTGGCTTTAAAGAGGCAGCAGAGAGAGAGACTGGGGTAGGAAGTTTATCCAGAGAAACAATAGAGATTTTCAAACCTAGAGAAAAATGTCAATATTTAGGACTCAGAAGATCACAGATCACTAAGTACATTTAACCCAAACAAAGCTACTTCAAGGCATTTAATAGTCAAGTTCCCAAAGGTAATGAAAACGTCCTAAGGAAGCAAGAGAAAAAGCAACAAGTACCTGGTATAAAGGAGCTATAGCATGTCTGGCAGCAGACCCTGGAAGTCTCACAGGCCAAGAGAGGCATGAGACTGATGAAAGTGCTGAAGGAAAAAACTTTACACTAGAATATTATATCCTGTAAAAATACCCTTCGAACACAATGGAGATAAAAAGACTTTCCTAGACAAACGGAAGCTGAGGGATTTCATTACCACACCCATTCTACAAGAAATGCTAAAAGGAGTTCTTCAATTTTAAAGAAAAAGCCGTTACTGAATCATTATAAATCTTCTGAAGATACGTAATTCATAGGTAATAGTAAGGACACAGACAAAGAACACTTGTTGCTGTAATTACTGGCTATAAAATACTTAAATTAAATCTTGAGTAGAAAGACTAAAAAACAAACCTTTCAAAAATAATTTTTTTTTATTGTTGGGGATTCACGAAGGGTACACAAAGCAGGTTACATTAATTGTTTTTGTTAGATAAGGACCCTCTTATATTTGTATCCCGCCCCCAAAAGGTGAACCCAAAAGGTGAACCCTATCCCTTGACTCCCCACGCTCTCCCTCCTTCCCTTTCTCAGCTCTATTTTTTGAGATAGTATAGAAAGAAGTGAATGTTAACAACAAAAGTTAGAAAGTAGGGGAAGGGATGAGTTAAAAGGTAAAAATTCTGTTAGATTCTCTTTGCTTATTTATTTGCTTATAAGCAGAAGTCATATATTTAAAATAATTGGTTATACAATTTTTTTGTAAGCCTTACAGTCACCTCAAATCGAAAACCTACAACAAATCTATAAAAAAGTATAAAGCAAGAAATGAAAACATACTACAAGAGAAAATTGCTTTCAACAAAAGAAGATAAGAAGATGTCAAAAATGACCACAAAACAACCAGAAATCGAATAACAACATAACAATAGTAAGTTCTTACCTATCAATAATAACATTGAATGGACTAAACTTTCCAATCAAGTAACACAAATGGGTGAATGAATATAAACAAAATCCCATTATATGTTATCTGCCAGAAACACACTTCACCTAAAAAGACACACAGACTGAAAATAAAGAAATGGAAAAAGATGTTCCTAGCAAATGGAACACCCCTCCAAAGAAAGAGTAGCTATACTTCTATCAGATAAAATAGATTTAAGACAAAAACCATAAAAAAAGATAAGGAAGATTATTATAATATGATAGTCTATTCAGCAAGAGGATATAATAATTCAGAATACATATGTATCTAACACAGGAACATTTGGATATATAAAGCAAATATTATCATAGCTAAAGAGAGAGAGAGACCCCAATAAAATAATCACTGGGGAACTCAATGTTCCACTTTCAGTATCGGACAGATCACCCAGACAGACATCCAAGAAAGAAACATTGTACTTAATCTTTACTATAGGCCAAGAGGAGCTAATAGATATTTACAGAACATTTCATCCAACAGCTACAGAATTCATGTTCTTCTTCTCAGCTCACGGATCATTCTCAGGATAAGTCATGTTAGGCCACCAATCAAAATTCAAAAGATTCAAAAATATCGAAATCATAACAAGTATTTTCTCTGACTACAATGTAATAAAACTAGAAATTAATAATAAGAGGAACATCGGGAAATATAGAAATACATGGAAATTAAACAACATGCTCCTGAATTACTAGTGAGTCAAAGAAGGGATAAAGAAGGAAATTAAAAAATTTCTCAAAACAAATGAAAATACAACACGTCCAAACCTATAGGATACAGTGAAAGCAGTAACAAGAGGAAAGTGTATAGCAGTAAGTGCCTACATCAAAAAAGTACAAAAGCTTCAAATAAATAACCTAACAGTGCATCTCAAAGAACTATCAAAACAAGAGCAGACCAATCCCCTAATTAGTAGAAGAAATAATAAGGATCAGAGCTGAAATAAATGAAACTGAAATAAAAAATAGAAAACATCAATGGAACAAGTTGTTTTTCTGAAAGGAAAAATAAAATAGAACATTAGTCAGACTATCCAAGAGAAAAAAAAGAGAGAAGACTGAAATGAATAAAATCAGAGATAAAAAAGAAGACCTTATACTGATAATGCAGAAATCCAAAGCATCATTACAGACTACTGTGAACAGCTGTATGCCAATACCCTTGAAAACCAAAAAAAAAAAGGGGGGGTAAATTCTTAGACACATACAACCTACCAAAATTGAACCAGGGAATGAACCAAATTTGAACCAGTTTGTTCAAACCCAGTTACAATAACAAGATAGCAGCAGTAATGATAAAAAGTATCCCTTCAAAGAAAATCACAGGACCTGATGGATTCATTGCTGAGTTCTACTAAGTATTCAGAGAAAAACAAATACCAACCCTACTTAAACTAAAAAACCCTCCAAAACTAAAAAACATTTCCAAAAAATCAAGCAGGGGATACTCCCAAACTCACTCTATGAGGCCTATATCATTCTGATATCAAATCCAGACAAAGACACAACAATAAAAGAAAAGTACAGACCAGTATCTAGATGAACATAGATGCAAAATTCCTCAGCAAAATATTAGCAACCAAATCCAACACCACATTCAAAAGATTATTCATGATCAAGGGGGATTCATCCCAGGGATGTCAGGATGATTCAACACATGTAAATTAATCAATGTGCTATATCATATCAATAGAATAAAGGACAAAAACCATATGATCATTTCAAATGACACTGAAAAACCATTCCATAAAATTCAACATCTCTTCATGATAAAAACTCTTTTAAAAAACTGTGTATAAAAATAACTTACCTCAACAGAATAAAAGCCATATATGACAGACCCACAGCTGGTATCCTATTGAATGGGGAAAAACTGAAAGCTTTTCCTCTAAAATGTGGAACCAGACAAAGATGTTCACTTTCATCATTCTTATTCGACATAGTACTGGAAATTCTAGCTAGAGCAACCAGACAAAAAAAGAAATAAAGGGTATCTGAGTTGGACAGGAAGAAGTCAAGTTATCTTTGTTTGCAGATGATATGATCAGTTATTTATAGAAATATAAATGACTGCACTAGAAAACTATTAGAACTGATGAACAAATTCAATGAAGTTGCAGGATACAAAATCAACATAAGAAAATCAGTAGCATTTCTATGTATACATATACCAACAACAAATAATCTGAAAAAGAAACCAAGAAATAATCCCACTTACAATAGGCACAAATAAAATAAGATACCTAAGATCGAACTTAACCAAAGAAGTGAAAGATCTTCATAACAAAAATAATAAAACATTGATGAAAGAAGTTGAAGAAAACACAAAAAATGGAAAGTTATTCCACGCTGATGTATTGGAAGAATCAATATTGTTAAAATGTCCCTACTATTCAAAGCAATCTATAGATTCAATGCAATGCCCAATAAAATGGGTATTATTTCTATGAAAAATATCATTCAGAAATAGAAGAAATTAAAGAAATAAGCCTAAAATTTATATGGAACCACAAAATTCCCAGAATAGCCAAAGCCATCTTGAGGAAAAAGAACAAAACTGAAGAGTAACTAACACACTACCTAATTTTAAATTATACTAAAGATTTATAGTAACCACAATAGCATGATACTGGCATAAAAACAGACACATAATCCAATGAAACAGAATAGAGAACCCAGAAATAAATCCATGCATCTGTAGTGAACTTATCTTCTACAAAGGTACCAAGAACATACTGTGGAGAAAGGACAGTCTCTTCAATAAATGGTGTAGGGAAAACCGGATATCCACATGCAGAAGAATGAAATTAGATACTATGTCTTGCCATATATGAAAATCAAATCAAACTGGATAAACACTAGTATCTAAGACGTGACGCTATGGAACTACTAAAAGAAAATACAGGAAAAATTCTTCAGGACATTGATTTAAGCAAAGACTTCTTGAGCAACACCTCAGAGCACTGGCAACCAAAGCAACATGGGACATAGGGGATCCCAGCAAAGGAAACATCAACAAAGTGAAGAGACAACCCACAGAACGGTTAAAAATATTTGCAAAGTACTTATCTGACAAAGGATTAATAACTAGAATATATAAGGTGCTCCAACAACTGAATAGGAAGAAATCAAATAATCTGATCAAAACATGGGCAAAGGATCTGAATAGACATTTGTCAAAAGAAGACATAAGATGGCCAACAGGTGTATGAAAAAGTGCTCAACATCATTCATCATCAGATAAGCGCATATCAAAACAGCAACCAGATTTTATCTCACCCTAGTCAAAATGATCAAGACAAGCAATCATGAATATTGACAAGTACATGGAGAAGAACTCTCGTACACTGCTGGTGGGAATGTATATTAGTTCAAACACTATGGAGAACAATATGGAGGTTCCTTAAAAAACTAAAAATGGAACTACTATATGACCCAGCAATCCCACTCCTGGGTATATGGGGTCTAACAATTAAGTCTGAGAACTTGCCTCCACGCATTTACACTGGCAACACTGTACAGACAACTCAACTTCAAACTCAATAAAGCTTCCTAACCTTGGGTATCAGTCTCACAGCTGTGTTTTCATGCTGATGTGCAGTGGTGTCTTGCTGAATAACGTTTATTATTGTTGTGTCTTTTTGTGTGCCACTGACGGAATTTTGGAGCTTGAATTAGTGCAATGAACAAACACTAAATTTCTTGTTAATCTTAGCAAGAGTGGAAGTGAAATTAGGGATTTGTTAGTCCAAGTTTATGTGGATAATGCTATGAAGAAAACGGCAGTGTACAAATGGTTTAAATGTTTTTCTGAGAGGAGGGAAAGTGTCCCTGAGGAAGAGAGGTCAGGGCAGTCAGTAATGAGCAAAAATTCATAGAATTGTATGTCAAAATCATTGGCAGACCTCAAATATATCCAAAGAATGTGAATTGAGTATATTGAAAAGATATCTGCACTCCCATGTTTGTTGCAGACTATTCACAGTAGTCAAGATATGGAATCAACCAAAGTGTCTATCAACAGATGAATGGATAAAGAGATTGTGGCATATACACACAGTGAATATGATATAGCTCCAAAAGAATGAAATCCTGCCATTTCCAATGACATGAATGAAATTAGGGAACATTTTGTTAAATGAAATAATCCAAGCACAGGTAGACAAACCTGACACATTCTCATTCACATGAGGGAGATAAATATAAAAAGCAAATTACTTCATGAAGACGGAGTAGAATTGTGGTTACGAGAGGGTGGGAAAAGTACCAGGAAGGGGGAGTAAAGTGGAGACGGTGAATGGGTTCAAAATTACAGTTAAAATGAACAACACTTCATAGCACAAGACAGTGACTATAATCAATCGTAAGTTAGGGTGTACTTTAAAATAACTCAAAGAGAGGAACTGGAATGTTCCTAACACAAAGAAATGTTAAATGCTGAAGGTGATGGAAGTCCCAATTACCCTAATTTGATGAATTCACATGTGTGCCTGTATCAAAACATTACATGTACTCTATGAAGATATACAACTATTATGTGCCCATCACAAGTAAAAATAAATATATTTACAAATGTGTGGTATATTAAAAGATCTCAACCAATAGGGTTAGTACTGTGCATATATTATGATCCCATTTGGGCATAATAACACATGATCTTTATAACAGAAAAATGCTTTGCAAAAAGTTACATCAGCAAGTTAACAGTGGCAACCTTTAAGATTCAGTTGTAAGGTGGGATCTAAGCGAAGCTTCTACTTTTTATTTTATGCTTTTCTTCATTGTGGTTTTTGATTTTTTAACTACCTGTATTGTTCAAAAAGACAAAAAAAGAGCCCTTTGTATGTCCTTGGCATGGTCTCTTTTCGGTCAAATGTCATCACCAGTCGATGTAAGAGTTTTCCCTTTGACTTTCAATGCCATCTCAGCATCCTAAAATGAATTTTGCAAGTGCCCTGTTTCCTAACTTCCTTTCTCAGAGCCTTGTCCAGTGATTTTACTACATCATAAGTTCACTAAGAAAAATCAGTTCCTCAATTTCAGCTTCTTGGCTACTTAGCAACATCAATCTTAGCACTGTCAATCCGTGCTGACTCCTGCACCAAGCAACTGCAATCACACATGTGAATATATGTATATATATTTTTTGCCTACTTATTTTTTTATTAAGTCATATATAAATAGATCATGAATACATTTATGTTTTTGTGGGATTCAATGTATTATTTGTACAGATTGGAGTGCTTACATCCTACTAATTAACATAGCCTTTACCTCATCTACTTAATCACAGTGTTAAGACATTTGTACTCAATACTTCATAGATTTGACTTGTACCCTTGCAATATGCTCCGTAGGTGTGGTCCCACCATTAACCCTCCCTCTATCGAACCAGCCCCTCCCTTCTCCTCCCTTCTCCTCCCTTCCCTTCCCTCCTTTATCCTGGGCTATAGGTGTGATTCATCTTTCATATGAAAGTGTGATTATAAATTGGTTTTATAGTAATACCGAGTACATTAGATTTTTTTTTTCCATTCCTGAGATACTTTACTAAGAAGAATATTTTCCAGCTCCATCTATGTAAACATATAAGAGGTAAAGTCTCCATCTTTCTTAATGCTGCATAGTATGCCATGATATACATATAGCATAATTTATTAATCCATTCATGGGTTGATGGGCACTTGGGCTTCTTCAAGACTTGGCAATTATGAATTGAGCTGCAACGAACAATCTGGTGCAAATATCTTTGTTGCAAAGTGATTTTTGGCCTTTTGGATATACATGTAGTAGAGGAATTGCAGGATCAAAAGGCAGGTCTACGTTTAGATCCCTGAGTGTTTTCCAAACTGCTTTCCAAAAAGAACATACTAGCTTGCTTTTCCACTGCAGTGCAGAAGTGTTCCCTTTCCTCCATATCCACGTCAACATCTGTAGTTTTAGGATTTTGTGTTGTGGGCTACTCTTACTGGAGTTAGATGATATCTCAAAGTGGTTTTGGTTTGCATTTCTCTGATGATTAAAGATGATGAGCATTTTTTCATGTGTCTGTAGACCATGTGCCTGTCTTCTTCAGAGAAGCTTCTGTTCATGTCTCTTGGCCACAATGAAATGGGATCACTTGTTCTTTTCTTATTAATGAGTTTGAGTTCTCTGCGGATTCTGGTTATTAGACCTTTGTTGGAAATATAACCTGCAAAAATCCTCTCATATTCTGAGAGCTGTCTACTTTACTTACTGTGTTCATGGCAGTGCAGAAGCTTTTTACTTTGATCAGATCTCAGTAATGTATTTTTGATGTTGCTTCAATTGCCTGGAGGATCCTCCTCATAAAGTATTCTCCCTGGCCAATTTTTTCAAGTGTTTCCCCTTCACTCTCTTCAAGAATTTTTATAGCTTCATGTCTTAAGTTTAAGTCCTTTAACCACTGAGGGTCAATTTTTGTTAGAGGAGAAAGGTATGGGTCCGGTTTCAGTCTTCTACAAGTCGCCAGTGAATTCACTCAGCACCATTTGTTAAATAGGGAATCTTTCCCCCAATTTATATTTTTGATAGGCTTATCAAAGGTCAAATGATGATAAGTGTTTGGGTTCATCTCTTGGTTTTCAATTCTGTTCCATACATCTACCTCTCTATTTTTGTGCCAGTAGCATGCTGTTTTGAATATTCTCTTGTGCCACAGCACTGCAGATTTGTCCTTCACCATCCAGAAATGCATTTCCTTCTCTTCTGAGTAGAACAAAGTCTCTTCTTGCAAAATTCTCCTCCTATATGAAAATTTCCTGCATTCATCTCCAACTTATTTTTATCACTGGGAATTCCCAAACACAATTTACCCAATATCAACCCTATGTAGATATTAATTCTGTTTCTGTATTAAGCCTGCTCTTTCCAGAAGAGCAAGAGTTGAGCTTTTAAGTATCTTCCCATTTTGACCTAATTCAATGCTCCTCACACAACAGGTGATCTCTGCACAATGCCACGTGACTAATTATTTTAGTTTATATTGCTTAGAAAATAATTCTATAAAAACATGGAGAATGATGCCTCTAGAATTATCCTGTAAGTAAACGTAAACCTTTTGTGATAAAATTCTGTGGATTTACCTGCTTGTCTTTCATTCTATTCTTTTTCCAGAATGACTTTTTTACTACTGCAGAAGCTGCCAAGCTAAAAATTGAATTTTCCAATCTCCATCTGTAAAAATACTGAGATATTTGGAAGATGAAAGTGAAGCAAAGAACAAGATTTCACTCATTTTAGTGTTTTTGGTTTTCTTCACCATCAAGCAAAGTCTTGATGAAGGATGAGAGGATCTTCTGTAGCAGAATGTGTCAAGAGGCAGTTGTGGTGGGGGGGATGGGGGTGGGGTGTCCAGAATAACCATTCTCATACCCATTCACCAACTTTGAGGCTGCCATAAAAAGGAATTTCCTAGTGACTGGATTCTAATCTGGTTTCTTCCGCTGTTGTTTTTTTCCCCAGTTTCTTAATGACTTTTATTTCCATATTTGTGAATGTTTTATAAAGCATATTAAAATGACATGAAATTATTAATAGATTGCATTTTAAATAAATAGCCTTATGAAAAAGAAGAGATATGTATAGGAACTATATCAGAAATAAAAGAGCTCTTTAAATTACTACACAGAAAATAGTGGCATGCATTAATGTTCGAATAATATATATGAAATACATATGAGTAAAATTTTTGTTTTGATTTTTGCCCTTTGAGAAACTCTACCAAAATGATCAGATAATAAATTCTGTTCATAATTTTTTTATGGTTGTAAATCTATTACAGCCTACCTTATCATACTTCTCTATGACAGAATATAGCTATAAATTAAAATTAAAATATTTCATTTTCTACGACCAAAGGTTCAAAGAAGTATTTTTTCTATTTTTTATTGATACATAATAGATGTACATGTTTTGGGAGTACATGTGATAATATGATACACTGGAATATCTATCGCCTTAAATACTTAGCTTTTCTTTATGCTAGAAGCATTCAAATTATTCCCTTCTACCTATTTTGAAATGTACAACAGATTATCATTATGTATAAGAACCCTATTGATCTATTGAGTACTACGTCTTATTTCTTCTATCAAACTACATGTTTGCACTCATCGATCAGTACTGGGCTTCAGGTGTTCCATTGGCAGCCAGGGTGGATTACTCCCAGAGGCCCGCCAAAGCCCAGTCCAGCTTGTCCCGTGACTTTATGAGCATCTAATTCCTTGTGTGTATTTTTTTCTTAGGACTAAATTACTACATACTTCATAGCTTAACACAACAGCAATGTATTCTCTTCTTGTTCTGGAGTCCACAGTCCACAGTGAGTCTTAGGAGGCTAAAATCAAGGTGTTGGCAGACTACACTCACATTTCCTTGGCTTTCCCACTGTCTGGACTTGCAAAGCTTCAGTTCTTGGATTCTTTGGATCTCTTCCCCTTCCTCCGTGTTCAAAGCTAGCTGCTTAGCATCTTCTCTAACTCTGCTCCCCTCACCTGGCCTCCTTCTCTTCTGCCTAAAGTCTCCCTTTTCTTCCCTTGAGTAAGGAAATTTATATTTGCCTTTAGGGCTCATCTGAATAATCCTGGACAACCTCTTCATCTCAAGACTCTTAATTTAATCACAGCTTTGAAATCCATTTTACCGTGTATGGTAATACTCACAGATTCCAGGAATTGTCACCTAGATCTCTTTGGGACTATTCGGCCTACCACACTATGCCTTCCTCTTCCACATGTCACCATATGAAAAAATGTATTTGCAGATTTCAGGTTTCAGGCATTAATGTCACCAAGAAGTTGACTTTTTTTTTTCTTCTTTTTGAGGGGAAGCATTATTCTGTTTGCCACAAAAAGGTACACAGAGTAAATATAAAACATGTGATATAAAAATAACAAACTTATGGTAATGTGAGGAGGATTTTTTTTTCCTGATCACCTTCCCCACACGTTCAAAAGTGTAAAGATATTTCACTGATATTTCTAAAAAAACCCACAAAGTTATTTTATAGATACCAAATCCATGCATTAAATAAGACCCATTTTATAATATATTAATCTACTCTCGTACACATAGCTTTTCATTCAAACATCCCCCACTATCTACTACTGGATCCATGCATCCATCCATGTGCTACTATGTTTCTACCCATTCATCTGTCTATGACATTTATGTCTGTCATATAAAAAGAAAAGGAATGAGCAGAAGCAATCAATACTTTGTGAGTAATAGAGGCACACCAGAATTTCTCAATGGACTCAAACTTTGTTTCATTGGTAGAACTTTTTCTTCAGATGAAATATTGTAAATATTGCAGATATTGTCTAACAAGCAAAATAGTAAAAAGTTGAACTGCCCTGGAAGTGAAAGACTCTTTCACTCTCTACTCCTTTTCTTAGTCCTACAAAATATATTTGAGAAATCTTTAGGGCTTTGTGAAACACAGAAAAAGAGAAATATATCAATGCTCTAGTCAGATACACACAGAGTATACTGCTTTTTTCATAAAGACTTTTTCGCAAAAGTGAGAATATAAAGTCATTCATTTAGTATTACGCTAAGCTTTTGGTTATCCCATCTGGAATTTTCCATCTAGAATTCCATGTTTCTAGGAAGTCGATCTTTTCCAGCATGTACATGCAGTAAACAGGTGTATACGTAAATCTTCTTGGCTTTTGCCTTACTTTTGTGGTTGTTTCTTTCCACTTTCCTTTTATACCCTGCATTCCCACAAAAAAGGAAATAACTTTTGCTCCTTAAACATATTTTTGTTTTTCTGCATCTGTGCTTCTGAACCTGCCATTCTCTGTCAGGGATTCTGCTTTGCCTCCACTATTCACAAATATAGCATTTTACCACTTTAAAGCTTTCTGATAGTCACTCTTGAGTGTGACCCAACCCCAGGCTACTCTTAATTTTAAGAGACTCATAAGTGCTTTTAATCTTTTAGTTAGAAGAATTCTCCTTATTGTTTTCTTAAGACAAGTATCCAATTTTGCCTTTAAAAATAAAGATTTTGTGCATTAGTCCATCCCTCAGCTAAACTGTAAGTCTATTCAGGTGACCATATCAGGGAAGGCTGGCAGCTCCTGGGGGATGACAGCGTGGAATCTGTCAGGACTGCGGTGGAGGGCCACAGAGAGAAATGCCACCTACTCCGCACAACTTCTCACCAGACCCCAAACTCTAAACAACTGGAAGGAATGATGGACAGTCCCTGCCCAGGACAAGTGAGTAAACATTGCTAGTTTGAATTAATAAAATTAAAAATCCCATCAGAATTCCTTGAGCATTTATAGATTTCATCTAATAGCAAAAAAGTGTGCAGGACTAACGTGCTGTAGAAAAACTGTTGCACTTCTTTTCAATATTTGGCCACGGCGAGACGAGACTATGTAAGAGGGAAGGGCAGTGTAGGTAAGTGTGCTCTCCCTGGAGTAGTAAAGACCCCACATCCAAATGCGAGCAACCTGGTTTACTTACTCCCACAGAAAAAAGCTTATGATCTCAGCTGAACATATTTTGTGGAGTTACAAAATTTCTCTTCCTCTATTCCTGCTTTTTATTTTGGTTTCTGTTCTCTGTTCTGTTATATTTTGTGCCTCATGAAGGAGGAAAAGAAGCTGCAACGAGATGAGTCAGGGTTTCCAGCATCTGTGGAGCAGTCATTGCCCAAGCGGCAGCCCTTCACTGATGCACATTCTTGTTGCGTAATCCATCCTTTCCCTGGACACAGGAAGGACTATTGCGAGTGCGGCTTGGCTCAGATCACCCGCTCTCCATCAATGCCATGTACTGCTTACTTCAGTTGAAAATCTTAAACAATGCAAAGTACCAAACAGCAATGGCTGGAAATCACATTGCCCCATTTGTGTGGTACCAACATTTCTTTTTGATTGTGAAATTATGCATGTTAACATAACATCTTAATTATTTGGTACTTAAGAAGTCAATCTTGAGAGGAGAATATACAATCCTAAGAGATTTACTTGATTACAGGAATGTTTTTAAGTTTGGCCCTACTTTCAAATGTGACTAGAAAGCCTAACATAGAAATTCAAAAATGATCTATGATTTCATGTACTGAAATCTTTTTCTTTTCATGTTTAAAATGAGACGAACTTAAAAATGATTAACTAAACTTGAATAAATTTTAATGTGATGGCAAATCCGATGGTTTTTAATAAGTACTTATTTCCCTTACTTTTTGATCTTCATGAATATTTATAGTTAGATATATTCAAGCACTAATTATGCATCAGCCCTGATAGGTATCACAACATCACTTGATGAGGACCACATGGTTTCTACTCACTAGGAATTTGCAACCTTCAATACAGAATTCACTAAAATGTTTCAGGATAAACTTGGGATGTTTACTAGTCGTTATTCTCCTGGTTTACTGTGCAAAAAAAAAAAAATTGTTACCTAAAAACTTTTGCAGAATACATGCTTGTTCTTCCTGGCTTAATAAATAGAGGCTGCAGATCAAAATATAACATCTCCTTTGGGTGAGCCTCCTGAAAATGAGCTATCATTGTACTGTGATTCTGAAGAGATCATTCTGAAATTCCATGCACATTTTTATTTAAAAAAATACTTAGTATCATGGCCCTCTTTTTTAATTAATTCTGTTTGAATATCTAATTATTGAGACTTTATAATTAAGCTCTATCTACAATCAAAGACTACAACATTAAGAGTTAACATAGAACTAGGTCAGCAGAGTAGAGTTGACCAGGTCAGACATCTCTGGGAAACCTAGAAAAAGTTCCTTGACTATGGTGCCCATTTCCTGCCTTGTAAAGAGGTATAAATAATACATCCATACAACATACTCCCTAGGACCTTTGTAGGGGTAAAATAATGATAATACTAATATAAACACATGGGAAAGAAATATAGAAAAGTTATTATTTTTATAAGTCAGAATAATATACTACAGTACAGACTCTACTGCCCAAGCATTTTATAATAATTTTATTTGTAGAGACATTTCCCAATGAAATGGTTGACAAAGTTTCTTCTTGTAATGAGGCCAAATTCTGATGGATCACTCATTGCAGAACACATTGTTTAGTAAACTTTTATTTTGTGTTCTTCTGAAAAATTTGAATTAACTTCTCTAGAATAATCAACTTTTAAAAACACATTTTTATATTAAGCTAAAAGCAGAGTTTATAGGGCTCTCATTTTACTAAATCACAAAAATGCAAGTCTTGTGAGCATAATTTTCTGATTTCTTACCATGACCTTATCTGAGAACATCTTATATTGGTTATTTTCTAAAATGTTCTTATATTATACCTGAGGTTTTATGTTAAACAATTTGTCAACTCAGTTGAGAATCAGCTATACACGTATGATTTCAGTTGGCAATAATGTTTTATTGCTGTAGACATATACCACTAACAATACGATACCAAAATCCAAATTTGCATAGTAAATTTTTTCCCCAGGATAGACTAAAAGAGTGAGTAATCCAATTTATAGCATTTTGTTAATTTTCAAATTGGTAACATACACCTACTTGGTACAAAATAGCACAAGGAAGTTTTCCCTTCATCCTTATACCGTTAGCCAATAATTATCTCTAGGAACTAAACCCTGTTATCAATTTCTCAGCCATCCCTCAGAGGTTATTTTAATGAAACAGTGTCTTAATAATTTCATATCTCTATACTAATTCAGTGTGAGTTAATATTTTAGGCCATGGCATAGGGCAGATGTTTCCAAAGGGCATTCCTTGGAACATACGCCCTTTGAAGAGCTCTACACAAGAAAAGTCCAGTTATTCCAGTTCAGTTGCACGTTGGAAGGTACAACATTCTCCAGACTCTATTTTGAGATATAAAGTACATATCTTACTTAGAGAGGTGCTGAGTTTTTCAAGTAACAAATATGTCTAACTTCAACTTAAAGTTTCCTAAACTTATTTTATCACAGAACACTTTTTTCCACCATTCCCCCCAACCTCATTGCCCGATAATACCTAAAAACAACCTATAAAATTCATCTAGTTGGGTAAAACTAAGGAAATCCAAATAAACTTTAGAATTTAATTAATAATAATGTATCAGTACTGGTTCATTAGTTGTAATGAAAATACTAGAGTAAGATTTTTAATAATAGGAAGAACTGAGTGTGAGGTATATGTGCTATCTTCTCAATTTTCCTGTAAATATAAAACTATTTTAAAATCAAGTTAATTATAAAAAATTAGTTTGGAGTTGCAAATGGAACATGGAATAAAACTAAGATGAGAGTGAAGAGACCTGACTTCTCATCTCAGCTCTGCTGAATTGCTTCTGGGAGACCATGGTTAGGTCTCAAAAACTAAATCCCTGAAACTTTCTTTTTTTCCCTAATCACTATAAAATGATACCAAGATATGAATGAGTTAAAATTCATTATTTTTTAAAGTCAGAAATTCAATTATAGCTTATTAATTAAACTTAACAAATTATTTTAGGCAGCTATAACATATTAGCTAATGAGTGCTTTGAAAGAAACTTAAAAGTATTAGGTTTTTGAAGCATATTAGAGTCTTATCTGACTAGCTATAAAGTTAGTTGAAATGGAGTCTTATCAAACTATTCATTTGTGGAAAAGTCAATAAATTATGAAGAGCATAGGGACAAATTTTATAGAAGCAAAACAAAAGTAAACTTAAGCTAGAGTTGATCTAGCTGACTCCATATTTGGGAGGGGAGGGTACTCAAACCTGCATTACCTGGCAGAAGGTAACTAAAGTCACAGTGATAGAGAGTACACCTGTGAACAAATGAAAATTCTATAAAGCATCTACATAGCAAACATACTTGTAGTCAGAAAACTAATAAATGATGGTTCAGCTTACATATTGTATGAATTCAGTTCTTTGTAGTTTGTGGAAGATGCCTTGTGACACCATGAATATTCTCTATGTGTTAGGAAAAAATGTTGCTGTTGCTAGGTGAGGTGTCTAACGCATGTTCAGTGGGTGAAATCTGTTTATATCGTCACTAAGATCGTCTGTATCCTGCCCACTCTCCTGTGTTTATTCTATGTCACGTGGTTTCAACTTGAGCATTTTTTCATGTTTATTCGCCAGCCGTCAATCTTTGGAAAAGCTTTTGTTCATGGTTTTTGCCTACTTTTTAGTGGGTTTTCTTTTCTTGCTGATTTGCTTAAGCTCTTGGTAGTTTCTAGTTATTAGCCCTTTATCAGATATAAAGCTTGTAATTATTTTCTCCCATCCTATAGGTTGTCTATTTGCTCTGCCAATTATTTTCTTAACTGCGTGGAAGAGGAAATTAAATTAAAAATTTAATCCCATTCACTTACTTTTGTTGTTGCTGTAATTACCACTGGTGTTTCAGTCATAAACTATTTGCTAGGCAGATAACCAGAAGAATTTTTTTCCTACCTTTTACTGATCCATGAGCATGATATGTTTTTCATTTGTTTGTGTCATCTGTGATTTCTTCCTCAGTGATTCATGGATCTCTTTGTAGAGATCTTTCGCCTCTTTTGTTAAGTATTATATTTTTTTGTAGTTAGTATGAATGGTACTGAGTCCCTGAATCGACTCTCACCTTGACTATTTTGGGGATATAGGGAGGTTACTGATTTCTGTACATTGATTTTGTACCCTGAGACTTTGCTGAATTTATTTATCAATTCCAGAAGTCTCTTGGTGGAATCTTAAGGGTTTTCTAGGTATAAGATGATATCATCAGCAAAAAGCATTGGCTATTTGCTATGCCCCCTATTTCCTGATTTGGATACTCTTTCTTTCTTTAGCCTGCATGCTCTGGATAGGACTTACAGTGCTATATTGAAATGAGATGTGACACTGGGTATCCTTGTCTTGTTCCAGTTTTTAATGGAATGCTTTCAACTTAGTCCTATTCAGTATGATGTTGGCAGTGGGTTTGTCACGTGTGACTTGTGTAATTTTGAGATACAGTCCTACCATTCCTAGGTTGTTGAGGGTTTTATCATGAAAGGGTGCTGAGTTTTATTGAATGATTTTTCTGCATTTATCGAAATGATAATGGTTTTTGTTTTTGCTTGTTTATTTGGGGAATCACATTTATTAATTTATGTATGTTGAACCTTCGTTTTATCCCTGGGATAAAAAGCCCACTGGGACATGGTGGTTTATCTTTTTTATGTACTATTGGGCTCAGTTTGCTAAATTTTGCATCTGCTTTCATAAGGGATATTGGTCTTTCATTTTATTTTTTTCTTGTGAACTTTCTTGGCTTTGGTGCCAAGGAGATATTGGCTTCACAGAATTACTCAGGGAGGATGCTCCTCTACATGATATTATGTAGGAATTTCCACAGTATGGGCACCAGCTCTTCTTTGTAGGTCTGATAAAATTCGGTTGTAAATCCATGTGGTCCAGGCCTTTTTTCTCCCCTTTGAAGATATTTTATTACTGCTTCTGTCTCGCTGCTCAGTATTAATTTCAGGAGTTCTATTTCTTTCTGCGTGAATCTTGGAAGGTTGTATCTATTTCCTCTACATTTTTAAGTTTGTGTGCACAGAGATTCACATAGTATTTGCAGATAATAATTTATATTTCTGTGGCATCAATTGTAGTATCTCCTTTTCATTTCTATTCGAGTTTATTTGAGTCCTTGCTCTTCAATTCCTAGATAATACAGCAAAAGATCTATCAATTTTGTTTTTCTTCAAAGAACATTGTGTTTTGTTCATCTTCTGTATTACTTTCTTATTTATTTAGTTCTGAGTCAGTAAATGTTGCACAGCACTATGCAAATTGACCTCCCTGTGAGTAGGTGGCACTTTCCAGAGAGAACCTGTTGCAGTGCCGTTCTGGAACCTGTAAATGGCCCTAGGCCCTCAGGAGAGGCACTCCAATGCCCTATGTGGTGGGCAGGGCCTGGGAACTTCCAGGTAAGACTCTGCAGAGGTGATCATGGAGTGAGACTGGGTGGTGCTGGGTCAAGTGAGTCTGCTCTCAAGCTCCATAAATGCTGGTAAGGTATCTGTCTTGGAGTGGCCAAAGGCCCACTCCCAGGTCCCTCGGGGAAGCTACCACGGAGGGCCTGAAATGGCCCCACAGCCAGAAAGTCTGCTTCCGAGGCAGATGCTGTCTGAAATTCACAACCCAGAAGACTGAAGTGCATCGCTCTTCTCCCCCTTCTCCTGCTCCACCAACTCCCTCTGGCCTCTGCCGGCATACCTGAGTTCCACCATGACGGCACTGCCGAGAGCACTGCCCTCCGGTGAGGGAACAGGTGCTCCACCAGTGTGCAGCAACTGGGTTCTACTCTGTAGTCTCTGCTCAGTTCTGCCGAGGATGCCTCCCTCACTTCCCCAGATTAGTTCACAAATCTCCCCTCCACGCCAATGAGCAGCACAGCTGAGTCCTGGGGTCTAGAGATATGGCCTGTGGGCCTGTCCCAGGGCCCTGATGATCCAGCCTGGACCGTGCCAGGGAGAAGCACAGTGCTGGTCCTGAGTTGTCTGTGAGGGCTCAGCAGGAGTGATGTCCCTCCACTTTGGGGTGTGCCCTGCTGGGATGCAGGAGCACGGGAGGCAGCACGGGGCAGAGTGGCTGGCTCGGAGCTCACAGTGCAAGGCCTTTTAATACTCTGCAGGTCAGAATCCCGCTCTCTGCAGAAGCCTCTATGTCAGTGGTCCTCAGTCTTCCTAATGATGCAATGTATTTTCATTGTTACAAAGGGGTCGCGACCCACAGGTACTGCTCTATGTAATAGCTGCACCAACAGAGGTGAAGCAGCCTCTCCTGAGAGCTCCGGCTCCATTGTCTCTCCAGACAGCCCGGGGGGGGGGGTGGGGCATGGAGAGGAAGAGAGTCGGAATGGATAAGAGCTAGCACTTGGTCACCTCTGCTCTTCTCTCCAGAAGGCTCTCCCACCAGAACATCCGGGCTCTGGGGGGTCACACAGATCCCCCAGGACCAATGGCCCCTGTGACTCCTGCAGTCTTAGCCAGAATTGGGAAATGTTGTGGAAATGAGTTAGATGAAAACTCAGAGCCAGAAGCCCCTGGAAAGGACAAAGGGAAACACTGGGTGGAGAAGCAGTAGGCACCTGATCAGTAGACACAGATCAGTTTGGGTCTGTGGTGATGGGAAGCAACCACACACTGGGGCAGCCGGCCTGGTGCAGTTCCTGGTGGCAGCAGCTTTTAAAGGCTCTCTAACACTTAGGAGCCTCCTTACCACCAGAGATGTAAGGGAGGGACAAACCAACTTCTCCACTCCCCCTTTTCACTGAGCTCCTTCCAGTGGCCGTTTTCTGCCCTTACCTGGCTCCTTGTTGTATGGCTCTGCAACTTCTTCCCGTGGAATCTCGGGCCGATTCTGCCACTTTCCTCTTGGAATTACACATGATCTGTAACCCGTGTTTGATTTTTTTTTTTCCTCTTTCATCTAAAAGTTTTCCTACTTTCTGAGAAGATCTGGCAGCTGATGTCTGGGCAGCCATCTTCCCCAAAGTATTGACGTTAAAATCAATTTGTATAATGCTTCCATGTAGCACAAACATTCTACATGGAAGACTTTCCTCCATAACTTAGTTCTGTTTTTAATTTTCAATCACTGTCTCAAAGTCCATAAATGGCATGAAGCATGATTTAAATTTAGGGGAAATAATATCTGGCTAGTTAATAATAGTAATAAGAACAGATATCGCAGAGAAGGCCATGGTGGCATACGCTTGCCAAAAAAAAGTTGTTGCTTTTAATGGTCATTGCACGTCCTATACAAGACTATCAAAGTTAAGGTGAAGGCAAATAAGTTTCAATCAAAGTGAAGGGAATGTGTTGAAATAAAGTGTCATAATTAGATGAATAAAACAGGCAACAGGTAAAATGTGACCTCAAAGGATTTTACACATTGTCTTGTTTGGTCATTTTGGAAATCTTCCAAACATTACATCAAATAAAGTCAAAATCAAGAGAGACTGGTACTTTATATACTTTATACTCTGGTATATAGCAGTGCTAAGTATCACCGGTTCTGCCACATAGAAAGGAGAGCAGAGGAAGGAAAGAAGACGGAGCCCTGCTTATTCGCTACTTCCCTCTTATCTCCCACTGGAAAGCATCACGCTCTGTCTTTAGTCTCACAACACATCATCCCTTTCATCTCTCATCTGGGTTATAACAGCCTTCCAAGTGGTTTTCTAGAATTCCACTCTTGCCTACTTTTAATCAATCTACCACAGAGCAGAAGTGATCTCACAATGTAAATCAAATAATGTAATTTACTGTTTTGAAATCTTCAAAAGCTTCCCAAGGCATACAGAATAAATCCCAAACTCCCTTACTTTGGCATCCAGGCTCTGCATGATCTACAGCCTGCCTATCTTTGGATGCCAGACAGGCATGCGTGTGTGTGTGTGTGTGTGTGTGTGTGTGTGTGTGTGTGTGTGCGCGCGCGCGCGAGTGTGCGTTACTTCCCTTATATGCTTCTATTAAACATGCCAAGTGTCTTCCCACCTTAGAGAACCTTTGCACATGTTCTTTCTTCACAGAGTATCTCATTTCAAAAGGTAAGCTTTTCTGTTTATTTGTGTACCTTAAATATTACATGCCCAGAGTCCTTCCCGACCTTCTGGTCTAAAGTCGATTCCTTCTGTGGTCTTCTATCTCAACACCTTATTTTCCTCTTAGCATACATCGCAGTGTGCATTGAGTTTTTTATATTTGTCAGCTTATTTATAAAGTTTCTCCTTTAACATGTCAGCTTCATGATAACAACAAGGTGGATATATTTTCTGATGGCATCTTTTTACATATAAACTTTTTGACAGAAATGTAATAGATTATTCTATATGCAGATTTTTTTCCTACTTGGAAACACTAGGATGGCACTGTTTCAGAAAACATGTCCTCATACTGCGTGATAATGAAACAGTGGCTGTGAGGTCAAATAATTCTTGCCAACATTGCACACTTCCTCTTGGAAGTTCCTGAGGCACATTAGCATATTAAAAACATCAACAAGAAATCCTTTCCCCTTTACTCAGTCCCATTGATTCCTAAAGCTGTAGATTCTGCAAACACCTCACTCTTTTCCTCACTTAGCATTTATTAACCTCTAAGATACTAGTGTTCACAATAAAAAGAATTGAGAATGATGCATTAGACCTTCAGGGAAGAACAAATGTCTATTGACTTTTCTGTTTACCCACCTAAATGGACTCATGGATTTATCATAGCACCACATACTACTTCCCCCAAACCTCTTGTTCTATAAAATCATGCACTAAAAAAAGTCAGTGATAGAGAAAACATTATCTATAAAGCTAACTAAACTTATATGAATTAAGAATAAATCATCAATAATTCACGAACACCCAAAATGCTAGCCTAGACCTACATATTGTATTTTATTTTGGGTACATGGTCTTTTAACTATCAATATTAGTTGCTTTTTAACTAATAAGCCAATCAGAACTCCTCACATTAATTCCTAAAAAACTATCCAAGTAAAATTTGCTTTTTATGGAAATCTCTACACATTATATGCCACACAAATTGTTTGAAATAATATGTGTTTCACTATGAAAGTTTTGAGATCCACTAACATTAAGAAACATAAAATCTATGGAGACGGAAATAAATGAAGCCCTCCCAACAACACTGATAAGCTGAGCAAGTTGAAACTTGCACGAGCAAATCAGAAAGGACAGTGTCAACCGTGTTTCTTGGAAGTGAAATAAGGGACCATAACCCAGTCTGTCTCAAAACTTTTGTAGTGACCCATGTACATAATTATACTTGGCTGTCCACTGCTCCTAAAACATTTTTGTTTAGCTAGTTCACCAGAAGTTTCACTAGAAGTCATGCATATTTGGAATATATGCCTTCTTATTGCATGATATAACAAATATCAAATCACAGTTTATCAAATGATAAACTATTTTTATTATTTTATCTTTGAACCATTTCATAACTTTATATTTTTTTGTTCAACAAAATTTTAATTCTCTAGAAATCTAACAATATCTTTCTTTGTCACATGTATTATCTTTTTAAAAATGTGTTTAAATTTTATTTTTGATTACTATGGGTATATAATTGTGTATCTTTGTAGGGTACACACAATGTTTTGATAGCAGTATACAACATGGTTTCACGAAAACAAGGTAATTGGGATTTCCACTGCCTCAGGCATTTAAAATTTCTTTGTGTTAGGAACATTTCAATTTCATCTTTAGGTTATTTTAAACTGTATCCTAATTTAACTGTTGATGATAGTCACGTTGTGCTACCAAATATTGTTAATTCTATCTAACTAGCTAGCTATATTTTTGCCCTATTAGCAATCTTCACTTCATCCTCTCTCCCTCATACCTTTCCCATCCTCTAGTAATCATCCTTCTATTTTGTCTTTACGAGGTTGTTTTTAATATTTAGCTCCCGCATGTGAGTAGAAACATGGGAGGTTTTTCCTTCTGTGCTTAGCTTATTTCACTTAACGTAGGATCTCCAGTTCCATCCTTGGTGTTTCAAATGGCAGGATTTCAATCTTTTCTTGTGGCTCCATAATATTCCATTGTGTATATACTATAATTTCTTCTTGCATTTCTTTATCCGTTCATGGACATTTAGGTTCATTCCCTACCTTGGCTATTATAAATAGTCTACAATGAACATGGCAGTGCAGGTATCTTTTCAATATATTGGATTCTCATTTTTTGGATATCTACCCAGCAGTGGGATTGCTGGGTCATATACTAGCTCTATTTTTAGTTTTTGGAGAAAACCTCCATACTGTTCTCCATAGGGGTTGCACCAATTTACATTCCCACACACAATGTATGAACGTTTCTCTTTCTCTACATCCTCGTCAGCATTCGTTATTGCTTAAGAATGGGCAGAATGCCAAACATTAACAAATCCTTTCAATATTTATGCCCTTATTTTTCAGTTTCCTACCTAAGAATATGTTGACTAGACCTGCAAAAGGGTGAGGGAAAGAGGACAAGACAAGGGGGTGGAAAAGAGTCATCAAAAATCCTCGCTTCTTACCAGTATGCATAATAAATCCTAGATATGCAACGTATACAAATTGAAATCCTTCATAGGCCAGCCTTGAAGACTGATGGTCAGTGACTTTATTATTACTGTTGATTATGTTATTTATCCAACTGGTGACCCAAATCTTGTCACCTCTACCATTTCACGTTGTTTGGGTTTGTCTCCTAGTGCTCAACTACTTTCATGTGGGTGCTCACCCTCAGTTACCTACATTACTGCAGTGACCCTCCACTGTCCACCTCTTCCAAGACTCCTTCTCATCTTCATCTTCTCAAGTTCCTTCTGTTCCCAGCGTATAAGGGTGAGTTTTATTTGTCAACTGGCTAAGTATAAAAGTACTGGGTTATTTAATCAAACACCAACCTAGGCGTTTCTGTGAAGTTATTCTGTGGATGTGGTTAACATCTACAATCAGCTGACTTTGAGTCACCCTCAAAAATATAAGTGGGCCTTAAGAACAAAAACTGAGGTTTCCAAGAGGAGAAATTCTGCTGCAAGACTGCAGCATTAAATTCTGCCTGAGTTTCCTGACAGCCTGTTTTACCATCAATATTTCAGACTTCCTAGCTCTACATTCATGGACACCAATTCCTTAGAATGAATCACTTCTGTAAATGTTTACCCAGACACACACACTCACGCCTTATTGGTTCTGTGTATCTGGAGAACCTTGATTGACACACGGCTCTCTAGCTCTTTTCTTCCTCAGGCTTCCCAGTGACACTGAAGCAATAATTAGTTCTTTGGTATTCAGAAGCTAAGAGGATGGTTGACGTTACTAGAATAATGATGCTTGTAATCCTTCTGTCATCTGATTTAAGTAGCAATGGGAAGATACATTTTCACATATTGAAAGTCCCAGACAGTGAATTCTGTTCTTAATTTCATTTTTATTATCAATTAAGAAATTTTGAGGAAGCTTTTTACTAAATGTTTCAAGACATAAACTATACAATAATATGCATCTGTAGTCTAGGAAAGAATGAAAAAGAAATTCACACCAATGTTCACGATCTACATCAATAAATTTTTATAGTTGAGTAGTATTCCATGGTGTGTGTGTGTGTGTGTGTGTGATGAAATGACAGGAGACTATGTACCATGGAGTACTACTCAGTCATGAGGAAGGATGAAGTAATGCCTTTTGCAACAATTCTGATGAAATTAGAGGCCATTATCCTAAGTGAAATTATCTAAAGAATGCAAAAACAAACACCACATGTAGTTATTGCTAAATTGCAACTAAGTGAATAGCACACATGTACTTAGAGGGAAGTAAAAGTTAATGGAAATCAAATTTAGGGGAAGAGAGGAGGGAACAGGTGAAAACCTACTAACTGTATGATGGGAACACTTATAACCATGGCTCAAGCATTATAAAAAACACATGTAACCAAAAATATTTGTGCACCTGTTATACATTGAAATAATAAAAAAAAAATTTTATAGAGCTCCAAGTGTGTTAGGTCAATATGCTACATAACTACAAATTTAAAAAATAGTTATTTTCAGCAAAAGCTGTTGAATTTTGTTAAATGCTTGTTTGCATCTATTGAAAGGATCATATGGTCTTGCTTTTGCTTTTATTTATGTGGTGAATTACATTTATGGATTTGTATAGGTTGAACTGGCCTTATATCCCTGGGATAAAGCCCACTTGATAATGATGTATAATTTTTAAAATTTCTACCTTTTCTTCTATTGTATTTGCTAGGATTTGGTTGAGTATTTTTGCGTTAATATTCATTAACGATATTGGTGTGTAGTTTTCTTGTTGGATCCTTTCCTGGTTTTGCTATCAGGGTGATATTTGTTTCATAAAAGGAGTTGGGAGGGTTCCTTCCTTCTCCATGTTTTAGAATAGGTTCTGCAATATAGACACAGCTCTTTTTTGAAGGTTTGGTAGAATTTTGATGTGAAACCCTCTTGTCCAGGAGTTTTTTTATGTGTGAAGCTTTCCCAAAGCAATTTACAGATTTAATGCAATCCCCACTAAAGTACCAATGTCATGCTTTGAATAACTTGAAAAATTATTTCTTCATTTCATATGAAATGAGAAAAAAGCCCAAATAACCAAAATAATTGTAAGAAATAAAAACAAATCTGGAGGGAATCACATTACCAGACTTCAGGTCATATTACAAGTCTATAATGATCAAAACAGCCTGGTACTAGAACAAAAATAGAGACACAGATCTACAGAACAGAATAGAGAACCTGGGGATGAAACCAGCCAATAATGCTGCCTGATCTTAGATAAACCAAACAAAAGCATACACTGTAGAAAAGAATCCCTACTTAATAAATGGTGCTGGGGGAATTGGTCAGCCACATGTAAAGGCTGAAACTGAACCCACATCTCTCACCACTTACAAAAATTGACTCAATGTTGGAAAAACGTATTAAATCTAAGACATAAAACAATAACAAATCTAGAAGAAAGTGTGGGAGAGACTCTTCATGATATCAGCCGGGGGAAAGATTTGATGAAGACCCTATCTGGCAACTGTAGCAACACCAAAAATAAATAAACAGGATCTGATCAAGCTAAAAAGCTTCTATACAACTAAAGTCACAACAGCAAAGGCAAACAGCCAGCCTTCATAATGGGAGAATATTTTTGTATGTTAGAAATCTGACAAAGCCCTAATAACCAGAATCTGCAGAGAACTCAAACTAATCAACAAGAAAAGAGCAAACAACCCCATTGATCACTGGGTAAGAGACATGAACAGAACTTTCTCCCAAGAAGACAGGAATGGCCAACACACACATGAAAAAATGTTCATCATCCCCAATTATCAGAGGAATGCAAATCAAAAATACCTTGAGATGTTACCTCACCCCAGCAAGAACAGCCCACATCACAAAGTCCCAAAGCTGCAGATGTGGCAAGGTGTGGAGAGAAAGGAACAATTATACACTGCTGGTGGGACTGCAAACTCACACAGCCTTTTGGGAAAGAAGTATGGAGAATCCTCAAAGAGCCAAAAATAGACCTTTCATTTGATTCCATAATCCCATTACTAGGTATCTACCCTGAAGAAAAAAAAAATCATTTTACCATAAGGACAATTACACTGAAATGTGTATAGCAGCTTGATTCACAATTGCAAAGATGAGGAAACAACCCAGGTGCCTGTCACCCACAAGTGGATAAATATACTGTGGTATATGTGTACCACACAACACTATTCAGCCGTAAGAAAAGACAGGGACTTCACATCTCTTGAATTTACCTGGAGAGATTTGGAGAACATTCTCCTAAGTATCACAAGAACGGAAAAGCAAGCATCCAAAGTACTCAATATAAATATGAAACTAGTAAATGAACAATGACATGACCACAGGGGACAAAAACACAATTACACTCAAGTAGGGAGGAGCAAAGGGGAATAGTAACCCTCACCTAACGGGCACTATGTAGGGGTACAGGGCACACCTGGGCTGAGAGCTCAGCAGCAACTTGAACTTTATCTAACAGACACAAACAGTGTAACCTAATTGTACGTACCCTTATATTTATCTGAAATAAAAAAGTTAATTAAAAAATAAGAGTTATTTTCCAAAAATAACATTAACAACAAAGGTAAACATTTATTACTATGAGAAATGCATTATCTTATGAGTTTTGTATGAATTGTCTCATTTAATACTAAAAAAAAACAATCAAACAAAAACTATCAACTAAGACATTCTATTATGTTCTTTTAACAGAGGAGAATAATGAAGCTTAGTGATGTGAAATAATTTACCAAAGGTCAAAATAGCTGGTAGGTAATAGAGCTTGTGATCACTTTTCCAAATCAGTGTCTAAGTGTTGACATTGTTCTAGTTATTGAAGAAGAGAGGTCAGTGGTACATAATTTTTCAGAACTGTTTCTAGGATAGAATAGCTATGTGACAGGTAGATAATCAGACTAGTATGTAGAAAGACAGCCTTTTGAAGCAGGACAGTACCAGGAAAAGTACTAGTAACTTCCTTCAGTAACTTAACTCATATCTGAGTTACAGCAACCATCTGTAATTTATAGCAAGCATCTAAATTAGGAAGAAACCCCAGTGCTGTGACCTGACTTTGGTAGTAATATGTATTCATTGAATCTTATTGTTGGTTACTGCTACAAAACAGTTGGTGCTAAGTAAATGGTAGTTGCTCTTATTGCTGCCATCACTATTATTATTATCATGAATGTAAGAATTGAATGAATGTAAGAATTGAATGGTAGTAATATGTATTCATTGAATCTTATTGTTGGTTACTGCTACAAAACGGTGCTAAGTAAATGGTAGTTGCTCTTATTGCTGCCATCACTATTATTATTATCATGAATGTAAGAAATGAATGCTCCCTGTATTATAAAAAGCACACTTAGAAAATCACATCAGAGAGCCACAAAGCAAGGACGAGAACCACTATTGGCTGCTTTGGGCATAGAATAAAGGTGATAGGCTGCCAGACAGAAAAGCCAGTGTGTGAGCCAGCAAAGTCAGAGAGGAGCTGTAGTAGGGAGCTTCCTTAGACAGTTCAGACACAAAGCTGATTAATTGAGAAAGGAAACTAAAACTCACACAGACAGACCAATTCGATCCACTAGTCCCCAGAGTCACATTTACGTGTCAGTCGAAGATGTGCTGTGCCAAATTATTCCGGCTCAAGGAGTCCCACCCAGCTATGTTGATTCTCTTACTAACTTGGAATTAGGGTTGGATCGTCTGGATTTTCTAAAGGAATTCATGCCAAGGACAGTAGGTATCGTAGACTAATCCCACTTTTGATTCTAATGAACTTTGAAAAAAGAAGCAACAAGCTCCTGTAAAAAGTCATGTTTTTAGCTTGCGAAAATCAGTTGTTACATTCCAGAAGGGTGGAGTGAGGGTGGAAGAAATCACAAGCCACACCTCCGCCCCTCTGAACAAAGCCCAGAGGAGTTACTGAGGGGACCAGAACACAGTATACGACTCAGAATTACAAGGAAATACTCACGGTTTTCAACAACTGAATTTATTACTTTTAATTTACCAATGCTGTTGTAATATAATATACAACCCCCCACTGATATTAATTTGTTGCACAATATAGAACAATGGCCAATTTCTCTTTGCTGAGTATTTCCCAAAACTATGAACAATTTAGAATGATTCTGAAAAGATGCCTACTTTTTATTTCTTTGTTCTGCCAACCAGTCGGTTAAAACAAGAAATATAAAATATTACATAGGTTCCAAAGATGGTGTAGTGACATGTTTTTACTCACAAAGCATCGACGACTCTCCCCTTTACTTTTCTATCTATTCCTACTCCTTCTTGGTATAATCCAGCAACTCCCAGAGTTTATCTGTACTTTCCTTAAAGTTTTTAAAAACTATTTTTAACTTTGCAAGTCATATACGTGTGTAAGTGTATTTGCATTGTATTTCAGATAAAGACAAAATTCTCTTATTTGTCATTGACACTGGAGTAGCCCATCCTCTACAACAGAGATAACCACTCCACAATTTACATGTAACCTTTGTACACGTTTATTTAGGTATCAATGGAAAATATTTGGTATTTTTTGTTTTTACTAGGTTAAAAGACTTGCAAAAATAATCATGGACAAGCAGCAGATTCCAGGCCTGCTCTATCAAATAACAGCCATAAAATTTTGAGCATGTCATTAATGTCACTATCCTCATTTTTGAATAATCTTCCCCATTTTCCTCTCTCACGGAAGTCTGGGTACAATCTAAATGAAGTCATGTGTGTGTGCTTTGAAAACTGCACAGTTTTATATATACACAAAGCATTATTCTTAAATATTATCTGGGAAATAATCGGGTAGTGCTACTATTCTAAAAGTATGTACTACACATATTGAACTTAAAATATTTAACTAAGAGGCATCACAAGAATATTTTAATATCGAAATTTTAGTTAGTGGCACAGTCATTCTTAATGTGAATGCTCTGTTGGAAACACTTTGATATATTATGTCAAAGGTTTAATCATGAGAAAATATATTTGCATGCACACATACATTTTTAAATGGATTGTTTATAGTTCTAATTCTATTTTGACATTCATAAGTTTCTGGGCTTAATTCCCAGAGAAAGTAAACAGCTCAAATGCTTAAAACAACTAGAGTGTCTCCATCAGAAGAGGTTGCAAAACTATGACATTTTAAAATATTGAAAAATTCATTCTAAATCTCCTGTATGTGATATTCAAAGGAATTATTTTCGTGAAAACCACTGCATAAATGATTCCAGTTTAAATTACAACTTTCTTCGTTTTTGTTTTTTGTTTTTTTTTTTTTAGTTTAAATTACAACTTTCTTTTCTTTTTTTTTTTTTTTTAAACAGGGTCTCGTCTGTCTCCCAGGCTGGAGGGTAGTGGCTTCATCATAGCTCACTGCAGCTTGACTCCTGGGCTCAGGTGATCCCTTGCCTCAGCATCTCAAGTAGCTGGAACTAGACGTGAATGCCACCACACCCAGCTAAATTTTCTATTTTTTGTAGAGACAGGGTCTTGTTTTCGCTCAGGCTGGTCTTAAAGTCCAGGCCTCAAGCAATCCTCCAGCCTCAGCCTTCCAGAGTACTAGGACACAATGAACTACCACACCTGGACTCAAACTACAATTCTTTTAAGCAGAGTGTACTCTATAAACCTCAAGCCTGAGATTTTTGCATTTTAAGTAAATTACATTGTCTTAGAGGAAATAGTTAAAAATATTCCTTTGGCTTTGAATGAAGGCATCATACGACATGGTAATGCTGGTTATAGATCTAAAGTGTTACTGAATGTACTGATTCCTCTTTTTACTAGAGTAACTGGACACCAAATGAAAAGACTGCTCTACAAGCCCCTCTCTTTCTAGGTCTTTTCACAAATAGAATCATCAATAATGAACTGTACCTTAAATAAAAACCTCCATATATTTGCTTTGATTGCCTTTCATTTTGACTTATTCACGGTTTTTTATTTTTTTGCTGGGGATTGATACAGGGTTTCAGGCAAGTGACTGATATTTCCGAATCTTCCCATTTTCCTTTATTTGAAATACGTTACCTCACACTATTTCTTCAAATTCTCCAAGTCTGACTCAATATCCAATTCTTACCTCTCATTAAGATGGAAAAGAACCATGGGCAAGTCTTGACATAGACACACATGTGTAAAACATTTCAAGGAGCCGTTACATTTGTGTGGGGGCTGAGGGAAGGTGTCATTATGACGATAGCAAGATAACTCAGGGACGAGTTAAGGTCCTGAAATACGAGACCAAGTGCTTCCCAAGTCCATTCATGTCTGGGAAGGAAGGTGGGGCAGATGGAACATGTATCTAATGTCTTCCTTTTAGATGCCAAAAGTGAGGAGGGGAAACTGTAAGACTATTTGGAGGCAGTTCAGTACAATTCTGAACTATAAACTTAAGTAAACATACACATTTAATAAATTAGCAGAATAAAGTCGATTATAAAACTCTAATTGTATAAATCAGAACAATGAGTCATCTGACAGTTTTAAGACCTGTTTTCAGGTCTTACTTCATGCCAATTTTTCTAAATAGAGAAATTTTGACCACTGGCCCTTCAAAAAGAATTCGTTTTTACTCACGGGAAAAAAACATCACAATGACAAATGTGTTAACTAGGTAGACGTAAATGGAAGAAATGAGAATTATGAATGTCCAATTTATGAATCATGTAGATAGCTGAAGAAGTGATGGAATCAGAAGACCACAACTTTTGAGATCTCGCTCCAACACAGTCAAACATTCTGGATCACAGTTTCTTTCGATGTAAAATGAGGGAGTTGGACTGTATATTTATTGCTCTTTACAACAAATGATAATTTCCTAACAATAGCAGGTTTACAGCCCTATGATTTGAATGCCAAAAATAGTAAGCTGAAAAATTTTTAGTAGTTCACAGACGATTGCTGTCAATTCTTCTTTGTTTCAAAAACCATTTCTGTCTGGTTACAGAGGTAATTACATGTTCTCTGCAGACAATGTGGAAAATACAATGTGGGTTTTAAAACCCACTAAGTATGCTGTTACCCAAAGGTAATCTGAGCTGTTAGCATATGTGTTTCCATATATATAGCATCATATACATTATGAGAATTTATTAAAGCCAGTGGTTTTCAACATTTTACTTGTATGAGCAGCATATTTTTTTCTAAATAAAGTCTCACACGGACCCTAACACCTAAAAGTGAATCTATTCTTGTTAAAGTAGTGATGAAGGGCTTGAGGTTTTTCTGAGAGTTCAACACATTTCTGTGGAATCCTATCTTCTGAAAAGTACTGTTTTAAAAGTATTGACTTAACCAAGTTCCTAATATTGGGCATTTAAATTGCTTCCATTTTTTGCTATTATTAGTAGCACATCTCTGCGTCTATTCATGGTATTTCTTCAGGACATAGTCCTATAGATGGAATTTCCAGGTCCAATCATTCTAAGACACTCATTGTTACGCCAACTAACTTTCCCCAAACCACTTGCTACAGGAGGCATCCATTTTCTATTTGGCTTTTTAATGGTAGCCAACCCCAATCTAGTATTTGAAATTGATTCTATTTCTCTGTGGCATATTTCCTCATCTTTTCTTTCTCCTCCTCATGACACCAAATAAGTTGTTATTCAGGTTAAATAAATGCCCCCAGTAGCAACAATATTTCCTTTGTTGTTAACCCTCGTATATGGATTGAAAGAGCCTTTTGCTGACATTGGACGATGATCTGGCAAGCAGTCACCTTGTCTATGGAGGTGAACAATCAAAAGCAGATAGTCCCGTGAGGAGGGGAATGCCTTTGCTACTTGTCACTTTGGGACATCACATCTTTTCAATAATTCTATGACAGGTCCTAAGTCTTGTTCAGTATGTATCTAAATTTTGGATAAAATCTGTTGAAAGAAGCCTCTGAACCCAGATTCCAAAAAATGGCTGGTTTGGGGGCAGATTTTTGAGTAAGAAGAGACCTGGGAGATGATCTAATCTATTCTCTGAATTTTACAGATGAGGATACTGAGGACTACAGTGCTCTTTCTTTAAGGCATAATTCGGGCTCTACCCAGCAGACTACTGGCCACTACGTACTTTTACAGAGTGGCAGGGAGTCTGCTGGCTACAGCCCAAATGATGACACAAAAACACATTATAGACACAGTCTCTGCACTCAGGGAGGCTATAACAAAGTGGAGGAAACAGACAAAGAGATAACAAATACTGCAGGATGCATGTGACAGACGCTGTGGGGGAGGAAGGCAAGACAGGAGAGGCAGGCTGCACGAGTGTTCTGAAGAATACAACACTTGCACTACACGTTGAAAAAAGTAAACAGGCAAGTGAGATAAAGAAAAGGAAAGGCAGGAGGGCATTTCAGGCAATCAGAAATCATTGGAGGCACGTGAACTTGGTTTCCAGCGCTGTAAACAAAAGAACCTTAAAAAGTGGCTGGACGTGAGGCCAGAGGGGGATACAAATGCAAATACCCACAAGTTAGAAAAAGGAGTGAAACCAGGTGGGCGACTATAGTGAAAAAAGACTGAACGTCCTCTTTAAAGAAAATGGTCAGGCCCAAGTGATCCCATCTCAGAGTGGGCAAAGGACTTGAAGAGAAACTTCTCCAAAGAAGACAGGCACACAGCCTACAGACACATGAAAAAATGCTCATCATCCTTAATCATGAGAGAAATGCTAATCAAAACTACTTTGAGATATCACCTAACTCCGGTAAGATTAGCCCACATAACAAAATCCCCAAACCAGAGGATTGGATGGATGTGGAGAAAAGGGAACACTTCTACATTGCTGGTGGGAATGCACACTAATACGCTCCTTTTGGAAGGATGTTTGGAGAATACTTAAAGATCTAAAAATTGACCTGCCATTCGACCCTCTAATTCCCTTATTTGGTATATACCCTGAAGACCAAAAATCACATTATAACAAAGACATCTGTACCAGAATGTTTATTGCAGCCCAATTCATAATTGCCAAGTCGTGGAAGAAGCCCAAGTGCCCATAGACCCACGGATGGATTAATAAATTGTGGTACATGTGTACCATGGAATACTATGCAGCCTTAAAGAAAGATGGAGACTTTACCTCTTTTGTGTTTACACGGATGGAGCTGGAACACATTCT